>JAVLUU010000711.1:0-89573 GCA_032206185.1 Columba guinea
TGAGCCCTGAGGCGATTCCGGCGCCATTTTGACCCTGAGGCGATTCCGGCGCCATTTTGTCCCTGAGGTGATTCCGGCGCCATTTTGTCCCTGAGGTGATTCCGGCGCCATTTTGTCCCTGAGGTGATTCCGGCGCCATTTTGAGCCCTGAGGGGATTCCGGCGCCATTTTGAGCCCGGATTCTGGCGCCATTTTGAGCCCTGAGGGGATTCTGGCGCCATTTTGACCCTGTGGTGATTCTGGCGCCATTTTGACCCTGAGGTGATTCTGGCGCCATTTTGATCCCTGAGGTGATTCAGGCGCCATTTTGACCCTGAGGTGATTCTGGCGCCATTTTGAGCCCTGAGGTGATTCTGGCGCCATTTTGAGCCCTGAGGTGATTCCGGCGCCATTTTGAGCCCTGAGGTGATTCCGGCGCCATTTTGAGCCCTGAGGTGATTCCGGCGCCATTTTGAGCCCTGAGGTGATTCCGGCGCCATTTTGAGCCCTGAGGTGATTCCGGCGCCATTTTGACCCTGAGGTGATTCCGGCGCCATTTTGACCCTGAGGTGATTCAGGCGCCATTTTGAGCCCTGAGGTGATTCTGGCGCCATTTTGACCCTGAGGTGATTCCGGCGCCATTTTGTCCCTGAGGTGATTCTGGCGCCATTTTGAGCCCTGAGGGGATTCTGGCGCCATTTTGAGTCCTGAGGTGATTTGGTGCCATTTTCTGAGGTGATTCTGGCGCCATTTTGAGTCCTGAGGTGATTCTGGTGCCATTTTGAGCCCTGAGGTGATTTGGCGCCATTTTCTGAGGTGATTCTGGCGCCATTTTGTCCCTGAGGTGATTCTGGCGCCATTTTGTCCCTGAGGCGATTCTGGCGCCATTTTGACCCTGAGGCGATTCTGGCGCCATTTTGACCCTGAGGCGATTCTGGCGCCATTTTGAGCCCTGAGGTGATTCTGGCGCCATTTTGACCCTGAGGTGATTCTGGCGCCATTTTCTGAGGTGATTCCGGCGCCATTTTGACCCTGGGGTGATTCCGGCGCCATTTTGACCCTGAGGTGATTTTGGCGCCATTTTGACCCTGAGGTGATTCTGGCGCCATTTTGAGCCCTGAGGTGATTCCGGCGCCATTTTGATCCCTGAGGTGATTCCGGCGCCATTTTGAGCCCTGAGGTGATTCCGGCGCCATTTTGAGCCCTGAGGTGATTCCGGCGCCATTTTGACCCTGAGGTGATTCAGGCGCCATTTTGACCCTGAGGTGATTCTGGCGCCATTTTGAGCCCTGAGGCGATTTTGGCGCCATTTTGCGCCCCGAGGTGTTCGTGTGTCCCCTCACCTGTGTGTTCCCGCTCCGAATGACGATTCCCATGGTCAATCCACCCCAGACGTCGCTTTGGTGACTCCACAGGGAATTCCTGCGCCGTTTCCTGGCCCAGGAGCCCTGCGAGCTGTTCCTGGTGGTTCCGCGGGACGTGGAGGAGTCGGGCGCGTGGCTGAACCCCGAGTGACGCCTCCGGTGATGCCGTTTTGGGCTGAAAACGCCGCGTTTTGGGGCTTTTCCTGGTGGAGGATGAGGGGAAGCTGTTAAAGAAGGATTTTGAGGAGCCGCGGTGCTTTGTTTTCCCCCATTTCACCCCGTTTTTGTGCTAGTTAGCGCCCATTAATGATGCTGGCGCGCGGCACTGCTGTTTCGTGTCACCATGGGACCCCAGAACCCCCACTGGGATCCTAAAACACATACGGGGACCCCAAGACCCTCACAGGACTCCCAAAACACATACGGGGACCCCAAGACCCTCACAGGACCCCAAAATCCACATGGGGACCCGCCAAAACACATACAGGGACCGCCAAAACCCCCATGGGACCCCAAAACCCACACAGGACCCCCAAAACCCCGAAGGGGACCCCCATGGGACCCCAAAACCCATATGGAACCCCCACAGGACCCCCAAAACCCCATGGGACCCCAAAACCCCCATAGGGACCCCCTAAAACCCAGACGGGACCTGCACAGGACCCCCATGGGACCCCCAAAACCCACAGGGGACCCCCATGGGACCCCAAAACCCACACAGGACCCCAAAACCCCCACAGGACCCACACGGGACCCCCCAATACCCCATGGGACCCCAAAAGCCACAGGGGACCCCCACAGGACCCCCAAAACCCCCATGGGACCCCAAAACCCACACAGGACCCCCAAAACCCACACAGGGACCCCACAGGACCCCCATGGGACCCCAGAACCCCCGTGGGATCCCCACAGGATCCCCAAAACCTCCATGGGACCCCAAAACCGCCATGGGATCCCCACAGGTCCCCAAAACTCCCATGGGACCCCAAAACCCCCATGGGGACCCCCACACTACCCCCATGGGACACCAAAACCCACAGGGGACCCCCACAGGACCCTCAAAACCCCCATGGGACCCCAAAACCCTCCCAGGACCCCCAAAACCCCCACATGGGGACCCCATGGGACCACAAAACCCACACAGGACCCCCAAAACCCACATGGGGACCCCCACAGGACCCCCATGGGACCCCAAAACCCACAGGGGACCCCCAAAACCCCCATGGGAGCCCAGAACACATACAGGACCCCAGAACCTCCATGGGACCCCAAAATGCATACGGGACCCACACAGGACCCCCAAAACCCTATGGGACCCCCAAACCCCTATGGAGACCCCCACAGGACCCCCATGGGACCCCAAAACCCACACGGGACCACCACAAGACCCCCAAAACCCCATGGGACCCCAGAACCCGCACAGAACCCCCAAATCCCCCATGGGGACCCCAAAACTCACACGGGACCCCCCCAAACACCCATGGGACCCTAAAATGCACATGGGACCCACACAGGACCCCCAAAACCCCGTGGGACCCCACAGGACCCCCAAAACCCATATGAGACACCCACACTACCCCCAAAACCCACATGGGGACCCCCAAAACCCACACAGGACCCCCAAAACCCCCATGGGACCCCCAAAACCCCCATGGGACTCCCTCAGGACCCCCAAAACCCCCATGGGACCCCCAAAACCCACACAGGACACCTAAAACCCACATGGGAACCACACGGGACCCCCAAACCCCCTTGGGACCCCAAAACCCCATGGGACCCCCACAGGACACCCAAAACTCACATGGGGACCCCCAAAACACATATGGGGACCTCAAAACCCCCATGGGACCCCCCAAACCCCCATGGTTACCCCCAAAACCCCCCATGAGGACCCCACATCACCATGGGGCCCCCTACATCCCCATGGGACCCCCAATATTCCGCAGAGCCCCCCAACATCCATTCAGGGCTCCCCAATATCCCTCCAGGGTCTCCCAATATCCCCCATGGACCCCCCAATATTCCCCAGGACCCCCCAACCCCTTCCCAGCCCCCCCAAACCCTCCCCAGCAGCACCTGGACGGGGGAGGGGGGGTCTGCCCCGGACTCCTGGGTCCCTCCCAGATCCCTGTGGGGTCCCCCCCAAAACTGAAGCGTGTCCCCCCCATCACTTGGGGTGACCTCCAGGCACACGTGACCTCCCCAAATGGGGTTAATTACCCCCCCCAAAAGGTGATTAAAACTGCCGGTTTCCAGCTGTGTGTGTCTGCGCCGCCGTCCTTGGGATCAGGGGGGGAATAATTGGGGGGGGGGGGTCCCCGGGAAGGTCGGGGGGGGGGGGGGGTCCTGGGATCGATCCCGCTCACCCTCATCCGCTTCTCCCGCTCCTCGGATGCGGCTCCAAAGCGCGCACGCTGATTGGTTCACGCTGCCCCCCCCCGCATCCAATGGCTGCGCTCCGTTTGGATCCATCGCTGCCAGCAGAACGAATAGGGCGGCGGGATAAGAGCTCCCAGCGCTCCCTGGTGGTCTAGTGGTTAGGATTCGGCGCTCTCACCGCCGCGGCCCGGGTTCGATTCCCGGTCAGGGAAAACAGTTTTTAATTAATCTTTTTATCTTTTCTCCTTATTTTTATCCCCCCCAAATCCATTTTTCGCTTGTCATTTTTAATTCTACCGCGATTCACCCCCCTCGCACCGCAGCGCCTCCACCACCGCGCCCCCCTTCCTCGCTACGCGTGGGCGGGAAGGGGCAACCATTTCAAAATAAATATTAAAAAGTTAAAATAATTAGAAAATTAAAATCCATTGTTCCTTCTTATTGTCACCAAAGCGAAGGCACCGCTGGGATTCGAACCCAGGATCTCCTGTTTACTAGACAGGCGCTTTAACCAACTAAGCCACGGCGCCCCTGCTTCCCACTGGCCGCCCTCTCCCTCCATCTCCGGGAGCGCCGCCCCCCCCCTCCGCGGCCCCGCTGTCCCACGCGTGGCCGCGCTCCCGCGGGTCTCCCGCTCTCCGTGGCGGCGGCGCCTCGAGCGACACGCGGGGACGGTCCCTGCGGGGCTCTTTAGGGACCCAGGGCCGGTGCGCTTCACCAGCCCCTTCCTCGTTAGTATAGTGGTGAGTATCCCCGCCTGTCACGCGGGAGACCGGGGTTCGATTCCCCGACGGGGAGGTCGTTTGGTTTTCTTTCCCCTTTTCTCTTTTTCCCTTTTCCTTACCCCTATTTTTTCCCTATTTTCCCCCTTTTCTTTACCCCTAGTTTTCCCTTTTTTCCCCTTTTCTTTTCCCCTCTTTACCCCTATTTTCCCCCTTTTCCTTACCCCCATTTTTCCCTATTTCCCCCTTTCCTTCACCCCCATTTTCCCCTATTTCCCCCTTTCCTTCACCCCCATTTTCCCCTATTTCCCCCTTTCCTTAACCCCCATTTTTCCCTACTTCCCCTTTCCTTAACCCCCATTTTTCCCTATTTTCCCCCTTTTCCTTACCCCCATTTTTCCCTGTTTTCCCCTTTTCTTTACCCCCATTTTTCCCAATTTCCTCCTTTTCTTTACCCCCATTTTCCCCAATTTCCCCCTTTTCTTTACCCCCATTTTCCCCCTTTTCCTCACCCCCATTTTTCCCTATTTTCCCCCCTTTTCCTCACCCCCGTTTTTCCCTATTTTCCCTTTTCCTCACCCCCGTTTTTCCCTACTTCCCCCTTTTCCTTACCCCCATTTTTCCCTACTTCCCCCTTTTCCTTACCCCCATTTTTCCCTATTTTCCCCTTTTCCTTACCCCCATTTTTCCCTGTTTTCCCCTTTTCCTTACCCCCATTTTTCCCAATTTCCCCCCTTTTCTTTACCCCCATTTTTTCCCAATTTCCCCCTTTTCTTTACCCCCATTTTCCCCAATTTCCCCCTTTTCTTTACCCCCATTTTCCCCCTTTTCCTCACCCCCATTTTTCCCTATTTCCCCCTTTTCCTCACCCCCATTTTTCCCTATTTCCCCCTTTTCCTCACCCCCATTTTTCCCTATTTTCCCCCTTTTCCTCACCCCCATTTTTCCCTATTTCCCCCTTTTCCTCACCCCCATTTTCCCCAATTTCCCCCTTTTCTTTACCCCCATTTTTCCCCTTTTCCTTACCCCCATTTTTCCCCCTTTTCCTTACCCCCATTTTTCCCTATTTCCCCCTTTTCCTCAACCCCATTTTTCCCTATTTTCCCCCTTTTCCTCACCCCCATTTTCCCCAATTTCCCCCTTTTCCTTACCCCTATTTTTCCCTATTTCCCCCCTTTTCCTTACCCCTATTTTTCCCTATTTTCCCCCTTTCTTCACCCCTATTTTTCCCTATTTTCCCCATTTTCTTCACCCCCATTTCCCCCCCTTTTCTTTCCCCCTATTTTCCCCCTTTTCTTTCCCCATTTTTTCCCTTTTCCCGTATTTCCCCCCATTTCTTTACCCCTATTTTTTCCCTTTTCCCCCATTTCCCCCCATTTCTTTACCCCTATTTTTCCCTTTTCCCCTATTCCCCCCATTTTCTTTACCCTTATTTTTTCCCTATTTTGCCCCTTTACCCCATTTTTCCCCCTTTCCCCTATTTCTTTACCCCTATTTCCCCCCTTTTCTTTACCCCATTTTTCCCTTTTCCCCATTTCCCATTTTCTTTACCCTTATTTTTTCCCTATTTTCCCCCTTTTCTTTACCCCATTTTTTCCCTTTTCCTTACCCATTTTCCCCCTACTTTTCCCTTTTCCTTACCATTTTTCCCTTATTTTCTCCCTTTTCTTTACCCCCATTTTTTCCTTTTTCCCCTATTTCCCTCCCATTTCTTTACCCCCATTTTTTCCCCTTTTGTCCCTATTTTCCCCCTTTTCTTTACCCCATTTCCCTTTTCCTTATCCCTATTTCTCCCTTTTTTCCCTTTACCTCCATTTTTCCCTTTTCTTTACCCCCATTTACCCTTTTCCCTATTTTCTCCCTTTTCCCCTTTCTTCACCATTTTTTCCTTTTCTCACCCACTTCTCTACCCATTTTTTCCCTTTTCTTTACCCCTATTTTTCCCCCTTTCCCTATTATTCCCTTTTTTTCCCTTTCCTTCACCCCATTCCCCCCCTTTTCTTTACCTATTTTCCCTCTATCCCCCCTTTTCTTTACCCCGATTTCCTCCCCCTTTCCCCCCTTCTCTTTACCCCAATTTCCTCCCCCTTTTCTTTACCCCAATTTCCTCCCCCTTTTCCCCTATTTTCTCCCCTTTTCCCCTTCTCTTCACCCCACAACCCCTTCCAACCCCGACCCGCTCTTTTTCCTCATACCAAATTGCCTTAAACGCTTTGATCCCCACTCGCTCTTCCCGGCGAGGCCAAACCGTGCCGGGCTGAACCACCACCCGTACGGGGCGGGGGGGTGGGTGAACCGCTACACGCACCACCCAGCTCCCCCTATCTAAAGGTTGACGCTAACCCCTCACAACCGGCAAGATATTACACTTAAAGCAGCAAAACCACACGTTAACGCTACAGTTGACGCTGCTACACACGCCGAAAAACACCCGCTCGCAGCTCCCACTTGAACCGCCGCTCCCGCTCTTCCTCCCGCCGCTAACTGAGCCCCCAAGCCCCGCCGCGGGGGTTTATATAGGGAGGGAGCGGCGGACCTGAGTGGGAACCGCGCACCGCGCCGCTACCGCCCCGCCCCTTCGCCCAGCGGCCAATGGCGCCGCTCTTCTCTCCCCCACCAATCAGATGGCGGCGCTGGGGTTTGAATGGGAGGCTTTGGCGCCAAAGCGGGAGCGCCCGCTCCCGGGGTGATACCGGCGGCGTTTTGGGGGCTGATTTCCACCCCCAAGCAGCTTTAATCATCCCGGTATCACTGGAACAGCTTTATTATCCCAGCCCTGAGCTCCCGTTGACCCCCGCGTTGATCTCCTAACTCGCTCCGGTCGACCCTGTGGGGATCACAGTGTAGCCCCCCCTGCTAGTGCAAAAAATTAACCATATTCACGAGAAATACAGCAAATCGCGTTTTTGGGGGCGTTTATCCGTAGGGAGGGGCCTTGAGGACGCAGAACAGGGGGGAAAGAATGATAAAAAGAGGATTCAAATAGAAAGAAAATGCAATTAGCAGAGGATGGTTTCGATCCATCGACCTCTGGGTTATGGGCCCAGCACGCTTCCGCTGCGCCACTCTGCTGCTGATAAAAGTAGGGATTTAATTTATCTTGATAAACCATAAATGGATAAAATTTCCTCCCGCAGCTTGGTCTGCAAAGAGACCGGTTGTGCTGCTCCAAAAGTGGGAGGAGGCGGAGTTTCCGTGGCGGGATTAAAGAATAAAGGGGTGAGGACGCTGGGTCCTTATTGTCCCCGCTCAGGGTTCCCCAAAATAAGTCAAACACGTTAAAATAAGGGGTTTTACCCCCCCCTGGAGATGCCGGGGATTGAACCCGGGGCCTCATACATGCGAAGCATGCGCTCTACCGCTGAGCTACATCCCCTGTGCGCGCCCCCCGCCCGCCGCCGCCCTTCGCGCCACCTCCCGCCAGCGAGGCCACGCCCACTCAAAGCCACTCCCATTAGTGACTCCGCCCACACCCCCGGCCACGCCCACCCCGGGTTAGCGCGCCGCATGGCGGCGCGGCGGAGGCAGCGAAAACGCGGGACGAGGTGGCCGAGTGGTTAAGGCGATGGACTGCTAATCCATTGTGCTCTGCACGCGTGGGTTCGAATCCCATCCTCGTCGGGGTGCTTCAAGTTTTGCTCCTTTCCCCCCCTCGTTTTTGAGGTTCCCCGTACCCCCTTTTTAGAACAGACTTTTTGGGGGTTCACGTCTATAGTTTTCCCTTTGGGGGGACGCTCAGTTTGACTGGGGTCCCCGCGATTCCTAACCCCCCCCCGAGCAGGTCCGTGCAGCGCCCCCCCGCTGTTTTCAACCAGCTGCCCCCCCGCTTATTGCGGATGCAGGACGCCCCCATTAATTGCAGGATTTGGGGGGGGGGTGCAGCATCTGCTCGAGTGCAGGACCCCCCCTCCCCCATCCCATGCGCTTTTCCAGCCCCTCCCCCCAACATTTCAGCCGTCGCGGGGCGCGGGAGGGGCTGCGGGGGGCGGGGCCGCCCCGCGGGTCTCTGTGGCGCAATCGGTCAGCGCGTTCGGCTGTTAACCGAAAGGTTGGTGGTTCGAGCCCACCCAGGGACGCGCTGAAACCTTTTACCCCACGCGTGTTTTAATTTTCGAGGTGATTGCGGCATTTGGCGGCTTTGTCACTTATTGTGTTCCATGTGGAGAATGAGGCTGGAAAAAAGGATGAAAAAGGGGGAAAATTAGAGTTGATGGGGGGAAAACAAGGCGCTGCATTGGCCGGGAATCGAACCCGGGCCTCCCGCGTGGCAGGCGAGAATTCTACCACTGAACCACCAATGCTCACGCTATCAGCTCCCAAAGCACCGAAAAATAAGATGATTTACCCCAAAAACCATCGAGAAATAGGGTGATTTACCCTCAAAACAGCCCTATGATGCATAACACCTCTTTTTCTTCTACGAGGGGTAAGCCCCTGCTAATTAGAATGCCGCGCTAATTGGGATTGATAGCAATTAGAGGGGGAAGCGGCGCTTCCCGTTGGCTGCGCGCTCCGCCGGAGTGCGCGGCGGGAGATTCGAATTTCGCGCGCTCGGCGCTGATTGGGCGATGCATGCGGGTGGGCGGGGCCGCGAGTGGAGCGCCGGGGCCGCGGGGAGGGCGGGGCCGAGCGGCTCCGAGCGCCTCCGAACGGCCCCGAGCGCTTCCGAACGGCCCCGGGGCCGCGGGGAGAGCGGGGCCGAGCGGCTCCGGGGTCTCCTCGTCCCCCGGAGACCCCCCGCTCGGCTCCGCCAGAGCCGCCTCCCCGGGAAGCCGGTTCCCCAGCGCCGCCCTTACCCGCTGCTCCCCGGGCGGGCACAGGGACCAGCGCGTCTTCCCCCTGCGCTCGGTAGGATCCAAAACGCATCATCTGATTGGCTGCGGTT
Source organism: Columba guinea (assembly GCA_032206185.1). NCBI lineage: Eukaryota > Metazoa > Chordata > Aves > Columbiformes > Columbidae > Columba > Columba guinea. The sequence continues at coordinate 9,330 of JAVLUU010000711.1, forward strand.
CTCGTCCAATCAGCGCTTGCGGTTTGGAGCCGGCACATTTGCATGCGCGGGGTCTCTGCGCAAGGGGCGTGGCGGTTCTCTGCGCAAGGGGCGTGGCGCGCTGTCTCAGCCAATAGGCGTCCGCGGTGAGTCAATGCCTCATTTGCATAACGCCGCTATAAAAGCCGCGCCGCCCGCTCAGCCACCTTATTTCGCTCTGTGTCTCTAGCAGTGTCGCGGGGGCTCCGGTTACCCGATCCAGAGCGCGATGCCTGAACCAGCCAAATCGGCGCCCGCCCCCAAGAAGGGCTCAAAGAAAGCAGTGACAAAGACTCAGAAGAAAGGGGATAAGAAGCGCCGGCGCAGCCGTAAGGAGAGTTATTCCATCTACGTCTACAAGGTGCTGAAGCAGGTGCACCCTGATACCGGCATCTCCTCCAAGGCCATGGGCATCATGAATTCGTTCGTCAATGACATCTTTGAGCGCATCGCGGGGGAGGCGTCGCGCTTGGCTCATTACAACAAGCGCTCCACCATCACGTCCCGGGAGATCCAGACAGCTGTGCGGTTGTTGCTGCCCGGCGAGCTGGCCAAGCATGCGGTGTCCGAGGGCACCAAGGCGGTCACCAAGTACACCAGCTCCAAGTAAAGCGGCCGGGACCCCCGCTCGCCGCAACCCGCCCCAACGGCTCTTTTCAGAGCCACCCATTTTCTCACCAAAGAGCTGCTTTTGCTGCGGGAATAACCCTTTTCCGCGGGTTTTTGAGCGGTATGGAAGTCGCGTTGTTACGGGGTGTTGTAACAACTAGCGGTTTCTGGGTTATAGTTAAAGGTTTAATTAATTAATTCAATTAATTAAATCTAGACTCGCAGCCCTCGCTGAGGTTACTTGTGCTGCCGCTTTCGCCTTGAAACCGTCGCTCTGCTCTCTGATTGGTCAAAACGGGCGCGAATGTCATGGGGGGAGGTGCTTGCAGCGCAGTTTTCCCTCTGGTCCGCCCCGCGGTTATAAACGGGGTCGGTGCGCTCAAGGGTTTCTTGGTTAGGAGAATAAGGCGCTTTATTGCCGTGGGGGGTGCCCCGTGTTGTAAACACGCCTCTATACGGCGTGGGGGGGTTGTGTTTGCCTTTGGGCTTCACTCAGTTTCCATTAAGCGGCGCCTTCTCGCCTCCTTTTACAGGGTAGAACTGGGTCTTTTCTGCACTAAAACGCAATGACTCACAAAAATAGGAATTACTGAGCGTAAAAAGCCTGATTAGGGGGTAATTAGTGCTGCTTTTTCTTTATACTTCGTTAATATTTCGAGTTGTTCCGGAGCGAAACGCGCCCCGTCCCGGCGCCTTGCCGGCTCCCCCACACCAAGGCGGCGGTAGGAGCGGAATCCAAACGGCGCGCGGTGATTGGCTAAGAGAATTCAGCACGGACCAATCAGCGCGCGAGACGCTCTCCCCGTCCCGGCGTGTTGCCAGCTCCCCTGCACCAAGGCGGCGGTAGGAGAGGAATCCAAACGGCGCGCGGTGATTGGCTAAGTGAATTCAGTACTGACCAATCAGCGCGCGGGCTTTGAAGCTGCTTGAGAGGCGTGGTCAGAGTGGCTCCGCGGGGCTGATTCAGCCAATGGGTGCGTGCGGATTGAAGCCCTCATTTGCATAAGTCCAAGCAGGGGAGACAAAGGCGCAGAAGAGCGACAAGGAGCGGCGGCGCTACCAAAGAAACCCCCACAAATGGTTCTATAAAGGTCTATTTTGAGATGATAGTTCTAACCCTCACTTTTAAGTTCTTAGATGCTACAGAATTAACAGATAATTAGTAGAAATTAAGTGGTTTTGTTCATTTTTCAAGTGCTTACCCCGGATGTTCTGAAGTGCATCTTCATCTCCATTGATTTTGTGGGTATTTCTGCACATCTTTTGAGGCTGTTGACTGAGGTTTGTGGTAAAGAGGCTGTTTCACCCCTTTTTGAGCGCGTTTTTTGGCATAAAACCACTCAGATCTAGATAATAACTTATCAGCATCATGTCCGGGTCCTAATGGCTCCTCCAGCCCTTTTTCTGAAGCGGTTGGTGGCTCTGAAAAGAGCCTTTGGGTTTAATAACGGGAGATAAACACCTCAAGGCGACCAAAACCTGGAGGTTCTCTTGAGAGAACCCACCACCTCACTTGGCCTTGACCTTGTGGCTCTCGGTCTTCTTGGGCAAAAGCACCGCCTGGATGTTAGGCAGGACCCCCCCCTGCGCGATGGTGACACCGCCCAGCAGCTTGTTGAGCTCCTCGTCGTTACGAACGGCGAGCTGGAGGTGCCGGGGGATGATCCGCGTCTTCTTGTTGTCGCGGGCGGCGTTCCCAGCCAGCTCCAAAATCTCAGCCGTTAAATACTCCATAACAGCGGCCAGGTAGACGGGGGCTCCCGCACCCACTCGCTCCGCGTAGTTGCCTTTGCGGAGAAGGCGGTGAACGCGGCCCACGGGGAACTGGAGGCCGGCGCGGGATGATCGGGACTTCGCTTTAGCGCGGGCTTTCCCCCCCTGCTTCCCCCGGCCGGACATCGCTCCCGCTCCGCAGCACAGACTAAGAGCGCTTAACGCGCGGGCCTGGCTTTTATACCCTGCCGCGGATCGAAACGACGCGTTCTGATTGGCTACAACACCGGCCGGGAGGCCGAATAGAACAGCAGTGACTTGTGGCCAATGACAGCTCGCGGTTTGGAGTCGCCTCATTTCCATGCGCATCGTGGCCAATCAGCGGCCGCGCCGAGGTTATAAAAGCGAGGCGGGAGGAGCAGGCAGCGGCACTCGGGGCGCGGCGGGACTGCGGTGGGGGCGTACGCATATCGCTTAAGGTATAGATGATCGTTTAGGCTATACATTGAAGTTCTTTACGTCTTGGTAGCTCAGGGCAAGTATGGTGGGGGACTCAGGGCGAGCCGCTGCCCCCCGACTGCCGCGAACAGCGTTCTAAGGCTCTTCAAGTGCAGCACCCATTGTTTTGCGGCCCCCATGAGATTGGGGGGGGCTGCAGCACCCACTGTTATGCAGCACCCATGATGAGGGGGGGGCTGCAGCACCCACAGTTTTGCAGCACCCATGATGAGGGGGGGGGCTGCAGCACCCACTGTTTTGCAGCACCCATGAGGTGGGGGGGGGGCTGCAGCACCCACTGTTTTGCAGCACCCATGAGGTGGGAGGGGGCTGCAGCACCCACTGTTTTGCAGCACCCATGATGGGGGGGGGGGCTGCAGCACCCACTGTTTTGCAGCACCCATGATGGTGGGGGGGGGTTGCAGCACCCATTGTTTTGCAGCACCCATGATGGTGGGGGGGCTGCAGCACCCACTGTTTTGCAGCACCCATGATGGGGGGGGGGTTGCAGCACCCACTTTTGCAGCACCCACTGTTTTGCAGCACCCATGGTGGGGGGGCTGCAGCACCCACAGTTTTGCAGCACCCATGATGGGGGGGGGTTGCAGCACCCACTGTTTTGCAGCACCCATGAGGTGGGGGGCTGCAGCACCCATTGTTTTGCAGCACCCATGATGGGGGTGGGCTGCAGCACCCACTGTTTTGCAGCACCTGTGATGGGGGGGGGTTGCAGCACCCATTGTTTTGCAGCACCCACAGTTTTGCAACACCCATGATAAGGGAGGGGCTGCAGCACACCCACTGTTTTGCAGCACCCATGATGAGGGGGGGGCTGCAGCACCCACTGTTTTGCAGCACCCATGATGTGGGGGGGGGGCTGCAGCACCCACTGTTATGCAGCACCCATGATGAGGGGGGGGGTTGCAGCACCCACTGTTTTGCAGCACCCATGAGGTGGGGGGGGGCTGCAGCACCCACTGTTATGCAGCACCCATGATGAGGGGGGGGTTGCAGCACCCACTGTTTTGCAGCACCCATGAGGTGGGGGGGGGCTGCAGCACCCACTGTTTTGCAGCACCCATGATGGGGGGGGGGCTGCAGCACCCACTGTTTTGCAGCACCCATGATGGGGGGTTGCAGCACCCACTGTTTTGCAGCACCCATGATGGGGGGCGGGCTGCAGCACCCACTGTTTTGCAGCACCCATGATGGGGGGTTGCAGCACCCACTTTTGCAGCACCCACTGTTTTGCAGCACCCATGAGGTGGGGGGGCTGCAGCACCCACTATTTTGCAGCACCCACTCATTAAGGCGGTCGCAGCACCCACTTTGGGGGGATTTAGAGCACCCACCTCGGGGTGGGGGGACCCCGCACCCATGTGGCCGCACCGGCACCCAGCACCCAAGAGCCCGGATAGCTCAGTCGGCAGAGCATCAGACTTTTAATCTGAGGGTCCAGGGTTCAAGTCCCTGTTCGGGCGAATGCCCCTTTTTGTTCCCCCCCCCCCACGCAGGATCCATTTCTCTGCGTGGGATCCCCCCCGGATCCCCCGTTTCGGGTGTGTCCCCCCCCGCAATCAGGGACTTTTTGCGGCGCGGAGGCGGCGCGCAGGGGTGTGTGGAGAGGCGGAGGGATCCGCGCTGGCCGGTCCCATGGTGTAATGGTTAGCACTCTGGACTCTGAATCCAGCGATCCGAGTTCGAATCTCGGTGGGACCTTCCCGTCTTTTTGTGACGTCACCCTGTGTCACCCCCCTCAGAGTTGTCCCATGCCATTGGGGGACAGTGGGAGACACCCATTGGGGACATTGAGCCTCAAGTTTGTCACCCCCCAGGGATGACACGAGTTGTCCCACCCCATTCGAGGACAGTGGGGGAAACTTATTGGGGACTTTGAGGGATACTGGGGACATGTGGAGATGTTGGGGACACCTGGAGGTGTTGGGGTCACCTGGAGATGTTGGGGACACAGTGATGATGGGGACACAGTGATGCTGGTGTCACCTGGAGATGTTGGGGTCACCTGGAGACGCTGGGGTCACCTGGAGATGTTGGGGTCACCTGGAGGTGTTGGGGACACAGGAGATGTTGGTGTCATCTGGAGATATTGGGGACACAGGAGATGTTGGGGAGACAGGAGGTATTGGGGTCACCTGGAGATGTTGGGGACACAGGAGATGTTGAGGACACAGTGATGATGGGGACACAGTGATGTTGGGGTCACCTGGGGATATTGGGGACACAGGAGATGTTGGGGACACCTGGATATGTTGGGGACACAGGAGATGTTGGGGACACAGGAGGTATTGGGGTCACCTGGAGATGTTGGGGACACAGGAGATGTTGGGGACACAGTGATGATGGGGACACAGTGATGTTGGGGTCACCTGGAGATATTGGGGACACAGGAGGTATTGGGGTCACCTGGAGATGTTGGGGACACAGTGATGTTGGGGTCACCTGGAGATGTTGGGGACACAGGAGATGTTGGGGACAGACACACGTCCGTACAACCCTCCGTCCGTCCGTCCGTCCTTCCGCGGCCGCAACCCTGACCACTCCCCTTCCACAGTCCAATACCCAACAGACCCAATTAAACCAAAATCAATCACAAACCAGCCAAGAAACCAAACAAACCGCCCTGATCCCTGCACGCACGGGGCAAAGGTGCATCTGGGACGGACCTTGTCCCCGCGGTGGCCTCGGTGACAATGGCGGTGACGGCACTGGCGGTGCTGGCGGCCCTGGCGCTGCTATTGTGGGGGGTGACATCCCATTTCACCCCCTTCTTATTGCCGGACCTCGCGGCGTTCACTTTGGCCGCCCGCTCGGCGTTCCGGTGCCGCTGCCGACTACGCCGCCAACCGCCCGTCACCCTATTGGACGTGTTCCGGTCCCACGCGCGGCGGCGGCCGCGCCGGGTGCTGCTCCGCTTCCAGGAGGAGGTTCACACCTACGGGGACGTGGACGCGCGGAGCGACCGCGCCGCCCGTGCGCTGCTGCGGCGCCTGGGGCTGCGGCCGGGCTGCGCCGTGGCGGTGCTGCTGCCCAACGGCCCGGCCTACGTGTGGTGCTGGCTGGCGCTGGCCAAGCTGGGCTGCCCCATGGCGTGCGTCAACACCGGGGCGCGCGGCGCGGCGCTGCGGCACGCCGTGGCCGCCGCCGGGGCCACACGGCTGCTCAGCACCCCCGGTGAGGAGGGGGGGCGGGGAAAGGGTGTGGGCGGGTGGTGACGCGCGGTGTTGGGGCACGTGGTGGTGGTTGCACGTGTGTTGGTGTCTGTACACGTGTCTGCACGTGTGTCAGTGTCTGTACATGTGTCTGCACGTGTGTTGGTGTCTGCACACGTGTCTGCATGTATGTCACTGTTAGCATGTGTGTCAGTGTCTGCACATGTGTCTGCATGTCTGTCAGTGTCTGCACGTCTGTCAGTGTCTGTACATGTGTCAGTGTCTGTACATGAGTCTGCACGAGTGTCAGTGTCTGCACGTGTGTCAGTGTCTGTACATGTGTCTGCACGTGTGTTGGTGTCTGCACACGTGTCTGAATGTATGTCACTGTTAGCATGTGTGTCAGTGTCTGCACATGTGTCTGCACGTGTGTCAGTGTCTGTACACGTGTCTGCACGTGTGTCAGTGTCTGTACATGTGTCTGCACGTGTGTTGGTGTCTGTACACGTGTCTGCATGTATGTCACTGTTAACACGTCTGTCAGTGTCTGCACGTGTGTCAGTGTTTGCACGTGTGTTGGTGTCTGTACATGTGTCTGCACATGTGTCACTGTTAGCACATGTGTCAGTGTCTGTACACGTGATGCACGTGTGTCACTGTTAGCACGTGTGTCAGTGTCTGTACATGTGTCAGTGTCTGTACATGAGTCTGCACGAGTGTCAGTGTCTGCATGTGTGTCAGTGTCTGTACATGTGTCTGCACGTGTGTCAGTGTCTGTACATGTGTCTGCACGTGTGTTGGTGTCTGCACACGTGTCTGAATGTATGTCACTGTTAGCATGTGTGTCAGTGTCTGCACATGTGTCTGCACGTCTGTCAGTGTCCGCACGTGTGTTGGTGTCTGTACATGTGTCTGCACATGTGTCACAGCACATGTGTCAGTGTCTGTACACGTGATGCACGTGTGTCACTGTTAGCACGTGTGTCAGTGTCTGTACATGTGTCAGTGTCTGTATATGAGTCTGCACGAGTGTCAGTGTCTGCATGTGTGTCAGTGTCTGTACACGTGTCTGCACGTGTGTCAGTGTCTGTACATGTGTCTGCACGTGTGTCAGTGTCTGCACACGTGTCTGCACGTCTGTCAGTGTTTGCACGTGTGTCAGTGTCTGTACATGTGTCTGCACGTGTGTTGGTGTCTGCACACGTGTCTGCATGTATGTCACTGTTAGCATGTGTGTCAGTGTCTGCACATGTGTCTGCACGTCTGTCAGTGTCTGTATATGTGTCAGTGTCTGTACATGTGTCTGCACGTGTGTCTGCACGTGTGTCAGTGTCTGCACATGTGTCAGTGTCTGTACACATGTCTGCACGTGTGTCAGTGTCTGCACGTGTGTCGGTGTCTGTACATGTATCTGCACATGTGTCGGTGTCTGCACACATGTCTGCATGTGTGTCACTGTCAGCACGTGTGTCACTGTTTGCACGCGTGCCAGTGTCTATACACGTGTCTGCACGTGTGTCTGTGTCTGTACATGTGTCTGCACGTATGTCACTGTTAGCACGTGTGTCAGTGTTTGCACGTGTGTCAGTGCCTGTACATGTGTCTGCACGTGTGTTGGTGTCTGTACACGTGTCTGCATGTATGTCACTGTTAGCACGTGTGTTGGTGTCTGTACATGTGTCTGCACATGTGTCAGTGTACACATGTCTGCACGTGTGTCAGTGTCTGTACATGTGTCTGCACGTGTGTCACTGTTAGCACTTGTGTCAGTGTCTGTACATGTGTCTGCACATGTGTCAGTGTACACGTGTCTGCACATGTGTCACTGTTAGCACGTGTGTCACTGTCTGTACATGTGTCTGCACGTGTGTCAGTGTCTCTACACATGTCTGCACGTGTGTCACTGTTAGCACGTGTGTCAGTGTCTGTACATGTTTGCACGTGTGTCAGTGTCTGCACACGTGTCTGCACATGTGTCGGTGTCTGCACACGTGTCTGCATGTGTGTCACTGTTAGCACGTGTGTCAGTGTTTGCACGCGTGTCAGTGCCTGTACACGTGTCTGCACGTGTGTCAGTGTCTCTACATGTGTCTGCACGTGTGTTGGTGTCTGTACACGTGTCTGCATGTATGTCACTGTTAACACGTGTGTCAGTGTTTGCACGCGTGTCAGTGTCTGCACACATGTCTGCATGTGTGTCACTGTCAGCACGCGTGTCAGTGTCAGCACGTGTGTCAGTGTTTGTGCACGTGTCAGTGTTTCCATGTGTGTCAGTGTCTGTACACGTGTCTGCACGTGTGTCAGTGCCTGTACATGTGTCTGCACGTGTGTCAGTGTCTGTACATGTGTCTGCACGTGTGTCAGTGTCTCTACACGTGTCTGCACGTGTGTCACTGTTAGCACGTGTGTCAGTGTCTGTACATGTGTCTGTACGTGTGTCACTGTTTGCACGTGTGTCACTGTTAGCACACATGTCTGCACGTGTGTCACTGTTAGCACGTGTGTCAGTGTCTGTACATGTTTGCACGTGTGTCAGTGTCTGTACATGTGTCTGCACGTGTGTCAGTGTCTCTACACGTGTCTGCACGTGTGTCACTGTTAGCACGTGTGTCAGTGTCTGTACATGTGTCTGTACGTGTGTCACTGTTTGCACGTGTGTCACTGTTAGCACACATGTCTGCACGTGTGTCACTGTTAGCACGTGTGTCAGTGTCTGTACATGTTTGCACGTGTGTCAGTGTCTGCACACGTGTCTGCACATGTGTTGGTGTCTGTACATGTGTCAGCACGTGTGTCACTGTTAACACGTGTGTCGGTGTCTGCACACGTGTCTGCATGTATGTCAGTGTGAGTACGTGTGTAAGTGTCTGTACATGTTTGCACGTGTGTCGGTGTTTGCACACGTGTCAGTGTCTGCACATGTGTCAGTGTCTGCACACATGTCTGCACGTGTGTCACTGTTAGCACGTGTGTCAGTGTTTGCACGCGTGTCAGTGCCTGTACACGTGTCTGCACGTGTGTCAGTGTCTCTACATGTTTGCATGTGTGTTGGTGTCTGTACACGTGTCTGCATGTATGTCACTGTTAACACGTGTGTCAGTGTCTGCACACATGTCTGCATGTGTGTCACTGTCAGCACGCGTGTCAGTGTCAGCACGTGTGTCAGTGTTTGTGCACGTGTCAGTGTTTCCATGTGTGTCAGTGTCTGTACACGTGTCTGCACGTGTGTCAGTGCCTGTACATGTGTCTGCACATGTGTCAGTGTCTGTACACGTGTCTGCACGTGTGTCAGTGCCTGTACATGTGTCTGCACGTGTGTCAGTGTCTGTATACGTGTCTGCACGTGTGTCGGTGTTTGCACATGTGTCTGAATGTGTGTCAGTGTCTGCACGTGTGTCCGCACGTGTGTCAGTGTTTGCTCACGTGTCTGCATGTACGTCACTGTTAACACGCGTGTCAGTGTCTGCACACGTCTGCATGTGTGTCACTGTCTGCACACGTGTGTCAGTGTCTGTATATGTGTCAGCACGTGTGTTGGTGTCTGTACGTGTGTCTGCATGTATGTCACTATTAGCACATGTGTCAGTGTCTGTACACGTGTCTGAACATGTGTCCGTGTCTGCACGTGTCTGCATGTATGTCACTGTTAACACGCGTGTCAGTGTCTGCACGTGTGTCAGTGTCTGTACATGTGTCTGCACATGTGTTGGTGTCTGTTCATGTGTCTGCATGTATGTCACTATTAGCACATGTGTCAGTGTCTGTACATGTGTCTGAACGTGTGTCAGTGTCTGCACACGTGTCAGCACGTATGTCACTGTTAACACGCGTGTCAGTGTCTGCACACATGTCTGCATGTGTGTCACTGTCTGCACACGTGTGTCAGTGTCTGTATATGTGTCAGCACGTGTGTTGGTGTCTGTACGTGTGTCTGCATGTATGTCACTATTAGCACATGTGTCAGTATCTGTACACGTGTCTGAACATGTGTCCGTGTCTGCACATGTGTCTGCAATTATGTCACTGTTAACACACGTGTCAGTGTCTACACGTGTGTCAGTGTCTGTACATGTGTCTGCACATGTGTTGGTGTCTGTTCATGTGTCTCCATGTATGTCACTGTTAGCACGCGTGTCAGTGTCTGCATGTATGTCACTATTAGCCCGTGTGTCAGTGTCTGTACATGTGTCTGCACATGTGTCAGTCTCTGCACGTGTGTCTACATGTATGTCACTATTAGCACATGTGTCAGTCTCTGCACGTGTCTACATGTATGTCACTATTAGCACATGTGTCAATGTCTGTACATGTGTCTGAACGTGTGTCAGTGTCTGCACACGTGTCAGCACGTATGTCACTGTTAACACGCGTGTCAGTGTCTGCACACATGTCTGCATGTGTGTCACTATTAACACGTGTGTCAGTGTCTGTACATGTGTCTGCACGTGTGTTGGTGTTTGTACGTGTGTCAGTGTCCGTACGTGTGTCTGAACATGGGGATCCTTGGGATGCCCATTTGGGTTGCATTGGGTGCCCTCTTGCGGTCCTTGGGGTCCCCGTCTTCTTGGGGTGCCCATTTGGGATCTTAGGGTACCCATTTGGGATCCTTGGGGTCCCTTTCTTCTTGGGGTGCCCATTTGGGGTCCTTGGGGTCCCTCTCTTCTTGGGGTGCCACTTTGGGGCACGTTGGGTGCCCATTTGGGATCCTTGGAGTGCCTTGGGTGCCCACCTGGGTTCCTCGGGGTCCCTGTCTTCTTGGGGTGCCCCTTTGGGGTCCTTGGGGTCTCCATCTTCTTGGGGTGCCCACCTGGGACCCTTGAGGTCCCTGTCTTCTTGAGGCACCCATTTGTGATCCTTGGGGTCCCCATTTTCTTGGGGCACCCCTTTGTATCACGTTGGGTGCCCCCCTATTATCCTTGGCACACCCCTCTGCCCACACTCCCCCTTTGGGGTCCTTGGGGTCTCCATCTTCTTGGGGTGCCCACCTGGGACCCTTGAGGTCCCTGTCTTCTTGAGGCACCCATTTGTGATCCTTGGGGTCCCCATTTTCTTGGGGCACCCCTTTGTATCACGTTGGGTGCCCCCCTATTATCCTTGGCACACCCCTCTGCCCACACTCCCCCTTTGGGGTCCTTGGGGTCTCCATCTTCTTGGGGTGCCCATCTGGGACCCTTGGGGTCCCCATTTTCTTGGGGCACCCCTTTGTATCACGTTGGGTGCCCCCCTATTCTCTTTGGTGCACCCCTTTGCCCACACTCCCCCTTTGGGGTCCTTGGGGTCCCTGTCTTCCTGGGGTGCCCCTTTGTGCCACATTGGGTGCCCCCCTATTCTCTTTGGTGCACTCCTCTGCCCACACTCGCCCTTTGGGGTCCCCATGGCGCCCACCCTCACCCCTCGTGTCCCCATTGACCTTGACCCCCCATCCCGGCAGAGTTTCGCGTGGCCGTGGAGGAGGCGCTGCCGGATCTTCACCGTGACGGCGTCCGCGTCTTCTACCTGAGCTCCACGTCGCCCACGCCCGGCGTGGAACCGCTGTTACCGGACATCGAGGATGAACCCCCCGAGCCCGTCGACCCCCAGCACCGCGCCGGCATCACCCCCAACTCCACCGCCCTCTACATCTTCACCTCCGGCACCACCGGTGAGCCAGAGAAGGGCTTTGGTGCACTGGCACCCATGGGTGGGCTCTTCTCCAACCACATCAAGGTTTGATTGCACGGTGACGATAAACCACGGGGGGTGTTTAGTTAACCACCCCCTCCCCACTTAATTCAGGTGATGGGGAGGGAAAGGACAGAGAGTTGGGAAAATTAACAATGTTTTACTAATAATAAAATAGAGAAAATAATAGAAAATAGACAAAATTGATCCTGAAAGTGCCGGCAGCTGCAGGGCAGGCACCCCAAGTCCTGGCCTGGACTCTGCAGCCAATGGAGCTGGATTCAGTCTGTCACTTGGCCTCATTTCACAAGCTGGCACCCCAAGTCCCGGACTGGACTCTGCAGCCAATGGAGCTGGATTCAGTCTGTCACTTGGCCTCATTTCACAAGCTAGCACCCCAAGTCCCGGACTGGACTCTGCAGCCAATGGAGCTGGATTCAGTCTGTCACTTGGCCTCAGTTCACAAGCTGGCACCCCAAGTCCCGGCCTGGACTCTGCAGCCAATGGAGCTGGATTCAGGCTGTCACTTGGCCTCAGTTCACAAGCTGGCACCCCAAGTCCCGGCCTGGACTCTGCAGCCAATGGAGCTGGATTCAGGCTGTCACTAGTGCAGTACTGGGAAAGCGTAGAGTCTGGTATCAGGGTAGGAACAACCCCAGGTTCCGGTGTAAGTTGGGGAATGACCCATTAGAGAGCAGCGAAAAGGGACCTGGGTGTCCTGGGGACAACAGGGTGACCATGAGCCAGCACTGGGCCCTTGTGGCCAGGAAGCCGATGGTACCTGGGGTGGGTTAGAAGGGGGTGGTCAGTGGGTCAGAGAGGTTCTCCTGCCCCTCTGCTCTGCCCTTGAATAAAGGGTTTAGTTCGGATACTATCAGGGTATACTTGGGGAACATATATATATATATATGATATACAGCCATAGCACCCTGGGAATGCCTGATCTGGGATGCTAAGCAGGGTCGGGCCCGGTCAGTGCTTGGATGGGAGACCATATATATATACACAGCCATAGCACCCTGAGAACGCCCCATCTCGTCTGATCTGGGAAGCTAAGCAGGGTCGGGCCCGGTCAGTGCTTGGATGGGAGACCACAGGAAGGCCAATGGGACCTGGGGTGGGTTAGAAGGGGGTGGGCAGTAGGTCAGAGAGGTTCTCCTGCCCCTCTGCTCTGCCCTTGAAATAAGAGTTTAGTTCAGATACTATAAGGATACACTTGAGAAACTTATATATACATATATGTAAAATACATGCAGCCACACCACCCTGAGAACGCCTCATCTGGGAAGCTAAGCAGGGTCGGGCCCGGTCAGTGCTTGGATGGGAGACCACTGCAAGGCCAATGGGACCTGGGGTGGGTTAGAAGGGGGTGGTCAGTAGGTCAGAGAGGTTCTCCTGCCCCCAGGGCTTCCCAAGGCCGCAGTGATCACGGAGATGAAGCTGATGATGGTGGCCAACCTGGGGCGGCTGTGCGGCCTGCGGCCCGACGACGTGATCTACACCACGCTGCCGCTCTACCACTCGGCCGGGCTGCTCGTCGGGGTGGGCGGATGCTTCGAGCTCGGTATGGACCACCCCCGGGTCAGTTGGGGGCGCTACGGGGATGGGAGAGGCCAAGGGGTGGGTGGGTGGATAGCAAGGGGGGTGGAGAGATGGACAGGTGGACAGCGGGGGATGGGTGGATGGACACCTGGGTGGATGGATGGACAGACACCTGGATGGATGGGTGGATGGATGGACGGACACCTAGATGGATGGATGGATGGATGGGTGGATAGATGGACAGACATCTAGATGGATGGGTGGGTGGGTGGGTGGATGGATGGGTGGGTGGATGGACACCCGGGTGGATGGAGAGATGGACAGGTGGACACCTGGATGGGTGGATGGATGGATGGACGGACACCTGGGTGGATGGGTGGGTGGATGGATGGATGGACAGACACCTGGATGGATGGATGGATGGATGGATGGATGGATGGATGGACACCTGGTGGATGGATGGATGGATGGATGGACACCTGGATGGATGGATGGACGGACACCTGGGTGGATAGATGGATGGGTGGACACATGGATGGATGGATGGATGGATGGATGGATGGACACCTGGATGGGTGGATGGATGGACTGATGAATGGATGGACAGACACCTGGATGGATGGGTGGACACCTGGATGGGTGGATGAATGGATGGACACCTGGATGGATGGACAGATGGACTGGTGGACACTGGGATGGAAGGAGAGACAGATGGATGGACGGACACCTGGATGGATGGGTGGATGGACACCTGGATGGATGGAAAGGTGGGTAGATGTGTGGATACATGGAGAAATGTGTGGGGAGAGCGAAGAAGAAGACAGGAGGGAGGGACCTGTGTCCACGGGTGAGTAACGGATGGACAGACGTGTGGGTGGACACCTGAGATGGACAGACAGCCGCTTTACGGAGCAGAGAAAAGAGGTGGATGAGAAGAAGACAGGAGGAGAAGGGTGACCGTGGGGACGGACAGACGGACGGAAGGGTAACCACCACCATGTCCCCACAGGAGCCACCTGCGTCCTACGGGCCAAGTTCTCCGCCTCCCAATTCTGGGACGACTGTCGCCGCTACAACGTCACCGTCATCCAATACGTGGGCGAGCTGATACGCTACCTCTGCAACACGCCCAAGGTGAGGTCCCCCCAGCCTCACACCACCCCGTGGGGTGAAATCACCACCGCAGGGGCCACGGTGAGATGGTCCCTTCCTTTGCCACCCCCCAGCGCCCCGACGACCGCGAGCACGGGGTGCGTGCAGCCTTGGGCAACGGGCTGCGGGCGGACGTGTGGCGGGAGTTCCTACAGCGCTTCGGGCCCCTCGCCGTCTGGGAGTTCTACGGCGCCACCGAGGGCAACGCCGGCTTTGTCAACTACACCGGGAAGATCGGGGCCGTGGGCAGGGCCAATGTCTTCCTCAGGGTGAGATCGTGGTGGCGACGGGACGCAAACCTTGTGGGGGGACATTGATGCATTGGGGAGACTGTTGGTGCCTTGGAAGACCACCTCAAGTTGGGTTGATGGCAAGAGTGGGGTGTCTGGGACACCGTTCTTGTGGTGGTGACAATGGTGACCACCCTGGAGATGCCAATGCCACCTGTCAGGTTGGGTGGATGCACAAGCGCGATCTCTTTGCATCCTCCATCTCCTCGGCCAGTGGGGACTCAATGGCGTTGACTCGACAACGTTGACTCAATGGTGTAGACTCAACAGCATTGACTCAATAGCGTTGACCCAATGGCGTAGACTCCACAGCGTTGACCCAATGGCGTAGACTCCACGGCATTGACTCAACAGTGTAGACTCAATGGCGTTGACTCAATGGTGTGGACTCAACGGTGTTGACCCAACGGCCTTGACCCAACAGCCTTGACTCAACAGCGTTGACCCAACGGCATTGACTCAACGGCCTTGACTCAGTGGTGTAGACTCAATGGCGTTGACTCAACAACAGCATTGACTCAACGGCCTTGACTCAATGGTGTTGACTCAACAGCCTTGACTCAATGGTGTTGACTCAACGGCCTTGACCCAACGGCATTGACTCAATGGCCTTGACTCAACGGTGTAGACTCAACAGCGTTGACTCAATAGCGTTGACCCAATAGCGTAGACTCCACAGCATTGACTCAACAGTGTAGACTCAATGGCGTTGACTCAATGGTGTGGACCCAACGGCCTTGACTCAACAGCGTTGACTCAATAGCGTTGACCCAATAGCGTAGACTCCACGGCATTGACTCAACAGTGTAGACTCAATGGCGTTGACTCAATGGTGTGGACCCAACGGCCTTGACTCAACGGCCTTGACTCAACAGCGTTGACTCAATAGCATTGACTCAATAGCGTTGACCCAATAGCATAGACTCCACGGCGTTGACTCAATGGCGTTGACTCAACGGTGTAGACTCAATGGCGTTGACTCAACAACAGCGTTGACTCAACGGTGTTGACTCAACGGCCTTGACTCAAGGGCATTGACCCAACGGCATTGACCCAACGGCGTTGACTCAACGGCCTTGACTCAACGGTGTAGACTCAACAGTGTAGACACAATGATGTTGACTCAATAGCGTTGACTCAACAGCGTTGACTCGACGGCCTTGACTCGACAGCCTTGACCCAACGGCATTGACCCGACGGCCTTGACTCAGTGGCCTAGACTCAATGGTGTAGACTCAATGGCGTTGCCTCAACAACAGCCTTGACTCCATGGCCTTGACTCCATGGCCTTGACTCCATGGCCTTGACTCAACAATGGCGTTGACTCAATGGCCTTGACGCGACGGCCTTGACTCAACAGCGTTGACCCAACAGCCTTGACGCAACGGCCTTGACCTGACAGCATTGACCTGACAGCGTTGACCCAACGGCCTTGACTCAACGGCATTGACTTGATGGCCTTGACCCAACGGCCTTGACCCAACGGCCTTGACCCGACGGCCTTGACTCGACGGCGTTGACCCAACAGCGTAGACTCAACGGCCTTGACCCAACGGTGTTGACCCAACAGCGTTGACTCAATGGCATTGACGCAATGGCCTTGACTCAGCAGTGTAGACTCAATGGCCTTGACTCCACATCCAGTTTTGGAGCGTCCGTGGTGACCCGGACGCCCCCGTCACCCCACAAAAGGCCATTTCGGTGTCACATCTCACTCCCCAACCACCCAAGTGTTGAGCAAAAGCTCCAAAAATAGGACTTTTCCCCCCATTGCAGCTCTTGGAGCCCCCTCACAGGTTTTGACTTGAAAGAAGGCGATGAGCTTCATCAATGCGAATCTATCTAATTAAACCTTATTTAATTATAAAGAGCAATTAGCAAACGAGTGCCGACGTGGCGGCAAAGTCTTGTCGCTCTTTTGTCCTCTACCAACCGCTCTCTCCCTTTGTCCCACCAGCGTTTCGCTCCCTATGAGCTGATTGAGTACGACGTGGAGGAGGACGAACCCGTCCGTGATGAGCGAGGTCTTTGCATCCCCGTGTACCCCGGTAAATAGAGCTTGGCCTCGCCACGGCCATTTTGGGTCCTTATCACCATCATCTTGGTGGCTGGAAGCACCAGAAACCCCTCAAAGAAACCTGGTGGGACATGAACACATGCTGCTCAATCTCCAACCTTCTCCTCCCCTCCCAAAGGTGACACGGGGCTTCTGGTCATCAAGATCACCAAGAGCACCCCGTTCCACGGTTACGTGGGTGATGCCCAGAAGACAGAGAAGAAGATCTTGAGGGACGTCTTGGTGAAAGGTGACGCCTATTTCAACAGCGGCGACCTCCTCATGATTGACCGGGAGGGATTCGTCTACTTCCAGGACCGAGTGGGAGACACGTTCCGGTAAGTCCGGGGTAGAGTCAGTGCTGGGAAAGCGTAGAGTCTGGTATCAGGGTAGGAACAACCCCAGGTTCCGGTGTAAGTTGGGGAATGACCCATTAGAGAGCAGCAAAAAGGGTCCTGGGGGTCCTGGGGACAACAGGGTGAGCATGAGCCAGCACTGGGCCCTTGTGGCCAGGAAGCCAATGGTACCTGGGGTGGGTTAGAAGGGGGTGGTCAGTGGGTCAGAGAGGTTCTCCTGCCCCTCTGCTCTGCCCTTGAATAAAGGGTTTAGTTCAGATACTATCAGGGTATACTTGGGGAACATATATATAATATACAGCCATAGCACCCTGAGAATGGCTGATCTCGGAAGCTAAGCAGGATCAGGCCCGGTCGGTGCTTGGATGGGAGACCATATATATATATATATATACACAGCCATAGCACCCTGAGAACGCCCCATCTCGTCTGATCTGGGAAGCTAAGCAGGGTCGGGCCTGGTCAGTGCTTGGATGGGAGACCACAGGAAGGCCAATGGGACCTGGGGTGGGTTAGAAGGGGGTGGTCAGTGGGTCAGAGAGGTTCTCCTGCCCCTCTGCTCTGCCCTTGAATAAAGGGTTTAGTTCAGATACTGTCAGGATATACTTGGGCAACATATATATATATATATATAAAAAATATACAGCCATAGCACCCTGAGAACGCCTCATCTGGGAAGCTAAGCAGGGTCGGGCTCGGTCAGTGCTTGGATGGGAGACCATATATATATATATATATATATATATATACCTAGCCATAGCACCCTGAGAACGCCCCATCTCGTCTGATCTGGGAAGCTAAGCAGGGTCGGGCCCGGTCAGTGCTTGGATGGGAGACCAGCTGGCTCCAGAGAGGTTCTCCTGCCCCTCTGCTCTGCCCTGGTGACACCACACCTGGAATATCGTGTCCAGGAGGGTTGTTGAGTCTCCTCTGCGACATTCAACCCTGGTACCTGTGTCACCTCACCTTGGGTGTTGCTCGGGGGTGGGGGGACGGTGTCACCCGCCAACCGGAATATGCCCTCACATCTCCGTCCTTTCTCTTCTCCAGTTGGAAAGGCGAGAACGTGGCCACGACAGAGGTGGAGGCCACACTGGCTACTGTGAGCTTCATCCAGGAGGTCAACGTCTATGGCGTGACCGTGCCGGGTGAGTCGGAGCCTTTGGGGTGACATTTTAGCCGCGGGATGTGGCCCCAAAATGGTCCCATGGCCACCAAGAACAGAATGGGACTCGGTTGGGCCAGCACAATGGTCCCATGGCCACCAAGAACAGAATGGGACCCGGTTGGGCCAGCACAATGGTCCCGGTGGCTACCAAGAACAGAATGGGACATGGTCACCCAAAACAAGTGTCCGGTGGCGTGTTGGGCCAGCACAATGGTCCCATGGCCACCAAGAACAGAATGGGACTCGGTTGGGCCAGCACAATGGTCCCATGGCCACCAGGAACAGAATGGGACCTGGTTGGGCCAGCACAATGGTCCCATGGCCACCAAGAACAGAATGGGACCCGGTTGGGCCAGCACAATGGTCCCATGGCCACCAAGAACAGAATGGGCCTTGGTTGGGCCAGCACAATGGTCCCATGGCCACCAAGAACAGAATGGGACTTGGTTGGGCCAGCACAATGGTCCCATGGCCACCAAGAACAGAATGGGACTCGGTTGGGCCAGCACAATGGTCCCAGTGACCACCAAGAACAGAATGGGACCCGGTTGGGCCAGCACAATGGTCCCATGGCCACCAAGAACAGAATGGGACTCGGTTGGGCCAGCACAATGGTCCCATGGCCACCAAGAACAGAATGGGGCTCGGTTGGGCCAGCACAATGGTCCCATGGCCACCAAGAAAAGAAAGGGACTCAGTTGGGCCAGCACAATGGTCCCATGGCCACCAAGCACAGGATAGGACTTGGTTGCCCCAAACAAGTGTCTGGTGGCGTGTTGGGCCAGCACAAAGGTCCGGTGGCCACCAAGATGACTCCTTGTTGCCCGCAGGGTGCGAGGGCCGCTGCGGCATGGCCGCCGTCTGCCTGCGTCCCGGCCGGGCCTTCGACGGCAAACAGCTCTACGGCGTCACCAGCGCCGCGCTGCCCGCCTACGCTGCACCACGCTTCCTGCGCATCCAGGTCAGCCCCCGGCTCCCGATGACGGTTTCGGGGTCCCCCCAAGCTCCCAATGACGGTTTCGGGGTCCCCCCCCAGCGCCAAATGACGGTTTCGGGGTCCCCACTAATTTCCAATGGCAGTTTCAGTGTCCCCTCAGTTCCCAATGACGGTTTCGGGGTCCCCCCAGCTCCCAGTGACGGTTTCAGGGTTCCCCCATTCCCAATGACAGTTTCAATGCCCCCCATCCCCAATGACAGTTTCAGGTCCCCCCAGTTCCCAATGACAGTTTCAATGACCCCCCATCCCCAATGACAGTTTCAGGTCCCCCCATTCCCAATGACAGTTTCAATGCCCCCCAATCGCCAATGAGTTTCAGGTCCCCCCATTCCCAATGACACTTTTAGGTCCCCCCAGTTCCCAATGACAGTTTCAATGCCCCCCAATCCCCAATGACAGTTTCAGGTCCCCCCAGTTCCCAATGACAGTTTCAATGCCCCCCATCCCCAATGACAGTTTCAGGTCCCCCCATTCCCAATGACAGTTTCAATGCCCCCCCATCCCCAATGACAGTTTCAGGTCCCCCCATTCCCAATGACAGTTTTAGGTCCCCCATTCCCAATGACAGTTTCAATGGCCCCCATCCCCAATGACAGTTTCAGGTCCCCCCATTCCCAATGACAGTTTCAATGACCCCCCATCCCCAATGACAGTTTCAGGTCCCCCCAGTCCCAATGACAGTTTCAATGCCCCCCATCCCCAATGACAGTTTCAGGTCCCCCCATTCCCAATGACAGTTTCAATGACCCCCCATCCCCAATGACAGTTTCAGGTCCCCCCAGTTCCCAATGACAGTTTCAATGACCCCCAATCCCCAATGACAGTTTCAGGTCCCCCCAGTTCCCAATGACAGTTTCAATGCCCCCCAATCCCCAATGACAGTTTCAGGTCCCCCCAGTTCCCAATGACAGTTTCAGGTCCCCCATTCCCAATGACAGTTTTAGGTCCCCCATTCCCAATGACACTTTCAATACCCCCCATTCCCAATGACAGTTTCAATGCCCCCCAATCCCCAATGAGTTTCAGGTCCCCCCATTCCCAATGACACTTTTAGGTCCCCCCATGCCCAATGACACTTTCAGTTTCCCCCAGTTCCCAATGACAGTTTCGAGGTCCCCAATCCCCAATGACAGTTTCAGGTCTCCCCATTCCCAATGACAGTTTTAGGTCCCCCCATGCCCAATGACACTTTCAGTTCCCCCCAGTTCCCAATGACAGTTTCAATGCCCCCCAATCCCCAATGACAGTTTCAGGTCCCCCCATCCCCAATGACAGTTTCGAGGTCCCCCATTCCCAATGACACTTTCAATACCCCCCATCCCCAATGACAGTTTCCCAATGACACTTCCAGGGTCCCCCCTCCCAACACCCCCGCGCCCCCCACCCCGGTGACATCCTCCCCGTCCCCAGGACGCCCTGGAGGTGACGGGGACATTCAAGCAGCGCAAGACGCAGCTGGTGCGCGATGGCTTCGACCCCGGCGCCATCGCCGACCCGCTCTTCATCCGCGACGACAGCGCCGCCTCCTACGTCCCCCTCACCCATGACACCTTCGCCGCCATCTTGGACGGAAAGCTCAACCTATAGACCCCCCGCTGGGGGCACAACCTATAGAACCACCCGAGGGAGCGACCGCCACAGGATTAAACCCCCCCCGGGATCAGTCTTCCTAGAAAAGGTGACATTCTTTATTTACAAAGCTTTGGGGGACGGTGACACTCGCTGGTGGTAGCGGGACAGTGACACTCGCGGCTGGTTATGGGACGGTGACACTCGCCCGTGGTATCAGGAGGGTGACACTCGCCGGTGGTAGCGGGACAGTGACATTCACGGCTGGTTATGGGACGGTGACACTCGTCCATGATAGCGGGATGGTGACACTCGCCGGTGGTAGCGGGACGGTGACACTCGCCCGTGGTACCAGGAGGGTGACACTCGCCCGTGGTAGCGGGACGGTGACATTCGCCGGTGGTAGCGGGAGGGTGACATTCGCCGGTGGTAGCGGGAGGGTGACACTCGCCCGTGGTAGCGGGAGTGTGACACTCGCCGATGGTAGCAGGATGGGGGCACTCGCCGGTGGTACCAGGAGGGTGACACTCGCCGGTGGTAGCGGGCGGCTGGGGGTCCCCCGGTAACGGGGGCTCTGTGGGGATGCTATGGGGAGCGGTGGGGACGTATGGGGGCTCCTTGGGGACACCCCAGGGATTGATGGGGACACACACGGGTTCAGTGGGGACACATGGGGATTCAGTGGGGACACCCCGGGGGTCTCCAGGGACACATGGGGGCTCAGGGGGGACGCTATGGGGATCGGTGGGGACACACGGGGGCTCCTTGGGGACACCCCGGGGTTCACCAGTGACACATGGGGATTCACTGGGGACACACCAGAGCTCCCCAGTGACATATGGGGATTCAGTGGGGACACATGGGAGTTCAGCGGGGACACCCCGGGGCTCCCCAGTGACACATGGGGGCTCAGTGGGGACACATGGGGGTTCAGCGGGGACACCCCAGGGCTCCCCAGTGACACACGGGGGTTCAGTGGGGACACATGGGGGTTCAGTGGGGACACACGGGGGCTCTCCAGTGACACATCGGGGTTTGGTGGGGACACACGGGGGTTCAGTGGGGACACCCCGGGGCTCCCCAGTGACACATGGGGGCTCAGTGGGGACACACGGGGGTTCAGTGGGGACAGCCTGGAGCTCCCCAGTGACACATGGGGGTTCAGTGGGGACACACGGGGGTTCAATGGGGACACATGGGGGCTCGGTGGGGACACACCGAAGCTCCCCAGTGACACATGGGGGTTCAGTGGGGACACACGGGGGTTCAATGGGGACACACGGGGGCTCGGTGGGGACACACGGGGGCTCCCCAGTGACACATGGGGGTTCAGTGGGGACACACGGGGGTTCAATGGGGACACACGGGGGTTCAATGGGGACACACGGGGGTTCAGTGGGGACACTGAAGGGCTTGGTGGGGACACCCCGGGGCTCCCCAGTGACACACAGGGGTTCAGTGGGGACACATGGGGGTTCAATAGGGACACACGGGGGCTCGGTGGGGACACACGGTGACTTGCTGGTAACCCTACGGTACTCGGCGCCCCCCCGGCGCTCACGCTGCAGCTCCAGGACGCGCAGGCGCAGGCGCTGCTCACGCCTCTTACAGGCCTGGAGCTGCCGCTGCGCTTTGTCCAGCGCGTCCAGCGCCGCCTCGGCACGGCGCTTCCAGAGCAACGCGCTGCCCACCTGGTAGCTGTGCTCGTTCTGGATGTACGCGCCCGCCGGCGGCGGCAACCGCAGCATGTACAGCGACGGCGATGCCGGCCGCGCCGGCGCCGCGCAGGGGGTGGGGGTGTTGTCCTCGTCGCCTACGGGTGACAAAAGGCCGTCCGGGACCGGCCCGCGGGCACCGGAGGGACCGGGGAGGGCGGGGACGCCGCCGTGGTCGCCGGCAGGGGGGGCGGCGGGGTCTTCGGTTTCGCCGGGGAAGCAGGAGACGTCGGGGAATGGGGGGTCCGGGGGGGATGCGGGGGGGTCTCGTCTGCAGAGGGAGGGACAGAAGGATGACAGGGGGTGGGAAGGAGCCCAAAAGATCAACCAGTCCAATCCACCCCCCTGCCGCGGGGCGTTCTCAGGGTGCTATGGCTGTCTCTGTATATATATATATCTGGTCTCCCATCCAAGCACTGACCGGGCCCGACCCTGCTTAGCTTCCCAGATCAGGCGTTCTCAGGGTGCTATGGCTGTATATTATATATATATATATATATATGTTGCCCAAGTATATCCTGACAGTATCTGAACTAAACCCTTTATTCAAGGGCAGAGCAGAGGGGCAGGAGAACCTCTCTGACCTACTGACCACCCCCTTCTAACCCACCCCAGGTCCCATTGGCCTTCCTGTGGTCTCCCATCCAAGCACTGACCGGGCCCGACCCTGCTTAGCTTCCCAGATCAGGCGTTCTCAGGGTGCTATGGCTGTATATCATATATATATATGTTCCCCAAGTATATCCTGATAGTATCTGAACTAAACCCTTTATTCAAGGGCAGAGCAGAGGGGCAGGAGAACCTCTCTGAGCCACTGCCCACCCCCTTCTAACTCACCCCAGGTCCCATTGGCCTTCCTGTGGTCTCCCATCCAAGCACTGACCGGGCCCGACCCTGCTTAGCTTCCCAGACCAGACGAGATGGGGCGTTCTTAGGGTGCTATGGCTGTGTATATATATATGGTCTCCCATCCAAGCACTGACCAGGCCCGACCCTGCTTAGCTTCCCAGATCAGGTGTTCCTAGGGTGCTATGGCTGTATATATTATATATATATATGTTCCCCAAGTATATCCTGATAGTATCTGAACTAAACCCTTTATTCAAGGGCAGAGCAGAGGGGCAGGAGAACCTCTCTGACCCACTGACCACCCCCTTCTAACCCACCCCAGGTCCCATTGGCCTTCCAGTGGTCTCCCATCCAAGCACTGACCGGGCCCGACCCTGCTTAGCTTCCCAGATCAGGCATTCACAGGGTGCTATGGCTATATATATACTATATATATATATATTTATTGGCCTCCTGGCCACAAGGGCCCAGTGCTGGCTCATGGTCACCCCCCCCGTCCCCCATGAAATGGTGGGGAAACAGCGGCATCCTGTGTCATCCCCCCCCCCCCCCCCCCAATCCAGGACTCACCTCCACCTCTTGGTGGCCCGAGGTGGCTTCGGGGGGTCACTGTCGGGCGGGGGGGGCTTCAGTTTGGTGGCCCGGGGGGGTCTGGGGGTGGCCGACTCGAAGACGGTGGGTACGGCGCCTTCCTTGAGTCGGTGGTAACCACTGGGGGGGGGGGGGAAACGGGGGTCAGGGGCGTCCCAAAAGCCCAGCTCTGGGGGGGGGGGGGGTCCCCAAAACCCCCCAGGGTGCCCTTAAGCTCTAGGGAAACTTTAAGGAACCTCAAAAGCCTTTGGGGGGGGGTCCCAAAATGCCTCAAAGGGTCCCCATGTGTCAATTGGGTGGGGCGGGGGGGGGCTCTATATGCACCCCAAGGTGTTCCGTAACCCCCGGGGTGTCCACCCAAGACCTTAGTGGGGGGGTCCCCCAAAGGTTTGTGCCCCCCCAAAGCCACATATGAGGGTGAGCAGGAACCCCCAAAGTGCTGGGGACCCCCCAATAAGAACAAATGGGGGGCAGGACACATGGGGGGGAGCAGGAACCCCCAAAGTGCTGGGGACCCCCCAATAAGAACAAACTGGGGGAAGGACACATGGGGGGGAGCAGGAACCCCCAAAGTGCTGGGGACCCCCCAATAAGAACAAACTGGGGGAAGGACACATGGGGGGGAGCAGGAACCCCCAAAGTGCTGGGGACCCCCCGATAGGAACAAATTGGGGGAAGGACACATGGGGGGGGCAGGAACCCCCAAAGTGCTGGGGACCCCCCAATAAGAACAAATTGGGGGAAGGACACATGGGGGGGAGCAGAAACCCCAAAGTCCTGGAGACCCCCCAATAAGAACAAATGGGGGGAAGGACACATGGGGGGGAGCAGGAACCCCAAAGTGCTGGGGACCCCCCAATAAGAACAAATTGGGGGAAGGACACATGGGGGGGAGCAGAAACCCCAAAGTGCTGGGGACCCCCCAATAAGAACAAGACACATGGGGGTGAACAGGAACCCCCAAAGTGCTGGGGACCCCCCAATAAGAACAAGACACATGGGGGTGAACAGGAACCCCCAAAGTGCTGGGGACCCCCCAATAAGAACAAGGTGGGGGCAGCACCCCCAGCTGGGAAACAGGTGGAGGGGTCCGGACCAAACCATTCCCACACATAGAGGGGGGAACAACCCATTCAACCCCATAGCTGGAAGAAATCAAAGCGGGGGGGGGTGTATCATTAATTAAGCTGGAGGAAGGCGGGGGGGGCACCTCGTTAGGCCCCTCGTTAACTAACCTGAAGCCGACTATCTCGAAGCAGCTCTTCTCAAAGTGCTGGGAGCAGAAGTAGATGTATTTTGAGGCCGGGTCCCAGCGCCCCTCGCCGCTGGCGTCGCGGCGCCGACTGTTCTCCAGCCACAGCGCCCGCCGCGGATTGTCCTTCTTGGGCAACCTGGGGGGGGGACACACGTATTGGGGTGAGCGGTGAAGAGGGGGCTTCAAATTCCACCCCCCAGGCTGTTTTCTGTGAGGTTGGATGGGTGCAACCCCCCCCCCGTGTCTGCAAATGGAATGGTCTGGGGAGGCTCAGTGAAAGGGGATGGGGGTTAAACCATTCTGAGAATGGGGGAGTCGGGGTGGGACACATCTGGGTCAGGTCATTGATGAAGGTGGGTGGACACCTGGGCCAGCCCATTGATGAAGGTGGGGGGACACCTGGGCCAGCCCATTGATAAAGGTGGGGGGACAACTGGGGCAAACCATTGCTAAAGGTGGGGGACACCTGGGCCAGGTAATTGCTAAAGGTGGGGGGACACCTGGGCCAAACCATTGCTAAAGGTGGGGGGACACCTGGGCCAACCTATTGCTTAAAGTGGGGGGACACCTGGGCCAGCCCATTGCTAAAGGTGGGAGGGACACCTGGGCCAAACCATGCTAAAGGTGGGGGGACACCTGGGCCAAACCATTGCTAAAGGTGGAGGGGCAACTAGGCCAACCTATTGCTAAGGGGGGGGAAACAACAGACCTGAGCCAAACCATTGTTAAAGGTGGGGGTAACCTGGACTAAACCATTGCTAAGGGAGAGGAACACACCTGGGCCAAACCATTGGTAAGGGGGGGGGAAAGCACACTTGGGCCAAGTCATTGCTAAGGTGGGGGGACACCTGGGCCAAACCATTGATAAAGGTGGGGGGAAACACACCTGGGCCAGCCCATTGCTAAAGGTGGGGGGACACCTGGGCCAAGCTATTGCTTAAGGTGGGGGGACACCTGAGCCAAACCATTGCTAAGTGGGGGGGGAAACACACCTGGGCCAAACCATTGCTAAAGGTGGGGGGACACTTGGGCCAAACCATTGCTGGGCGGGAACACACCTGGGCCAAACCATTGCTAAAGGTGGGGGGAGACCTGGGCCAAACCATTGCTAAAGGTGGGGGGACACCTGGGACAGCCCATTGATAAAGGTGGGGGGACACCTGGGACAGCCCATTGATAAAGGCGGGGGGACACCTGGGCCAAACCATTGCTAAAGGTGGGGGGAAACACACTTGGGCCAAACCATTGCTGGGGGTGGGGGAAACACCTGGGCCAAACCATTGCTAAGGGGGGGTAAACACACCTGGACCAAACCATTGCTAAGGGAGGCTACCCCTGGGCCAGCCCAAATAAAACCCCAAGGCAGGAACATGGGGACCCCCCCCATGGGTCAGAGCATTTTGGGGGTGAACCAAGGGGCCAAGTGGGGGGGGTCCAGTCCCCCGAGGGGGGCGCGGGGGCACCCACCGGTGGAAGGAGATGCCTCGGTTGCGGGTCTCCCGAGTGTCGCGGGTGCAACAGCCGGCGGCGGAGCAGTGACGGGGCATCTGGGACAATGCGGGGGGGGGGGACGGGGGACAATAATCTCCCCCAGGAACCCCCCCAAACATTCAACAACCCCCATGTGCCACCCAGATGCTGAGACTCCCCCCCCCGCTACCCCCAAACCCCCATTACCCCCCCACGAACCCCAAACCCCCCCATGTGCCACCCAGATGCTGAGATCCCCCCCCCACTACCCCCAAATCCCTGTTACCCCCCCCCACAAACCCCAAACCCCCCCATGAGCCACCCCAGGACCCCCAAATCCCCGCATTGACCCCAGGCGCCCCCCCCCAAAGCCCCCAGTCCCCCCCCCCCCCATAAAATCACAGTGGGGGGGTCCCCAGGACCTTGGGGGGGGCAGATGACGTCACAGGAAGGCGGGGCACGCCGGGGGATGGGGGGGGGACCGTTGCTAAGGGCCCTTCGCAACGGCCGTGGTTGCCAAGGGGGGGCCGGAAGGGGCGGGGCCAGCGCACCCCCCCCCGAGGTCGGACACCCCTCCCCGACCCCCCACGCCGGTTCTGGGGGTCGGTTCCCGGTTCCCCCCCCCCCTCAAACCGGCCTCACCTCGGCGCTCCCATCCCGCCGCCAACTCTCGCGAGAACCTGCGCGATCCCTCCCTCCCTTCGCGAGAGCGCCCTCGCCCCGCCCCTTTCCCTCCTTCCCTCCCCTCTCATTGGCTGCGCCGACGCCGACGGGGCGTGGCTCACACAAGGCCGCGCCCCGCCCCTTCCTCCTCATTGGCTGCGTCGTGGCGGTGGGCGGAGCGATCGGAGCTTTCTCACAGTAAGCCAGCCCCTTCATTTGCATGCCGCGCTCTCATTGGCCAGACTCGCCCCTCCCATTTCTTATCTGCCATGCGAGCCACGCCCCTTCGCTGCGAGCGTTTCAAGGCCCCCCTCGACCAGGTTTGGGGACGTTTCAAGGCCCCCCCCGCCTGTTTCAATGGCCCCTGTGTAGCAGATTGGAGAGGGGGGTCTGAGGCACCCCCCAAAATAAATGGAGTAAAAAGGGTTTCAAGGCCCCCCCAACAAGTTTTGGGTGGGTTTCAAAAGTCCCTCCCACATATGGGGGGGATAGAGACACCTCCCAATGGGGTAAAGAGGGTTTCAAGGCCCCCCAAATAGTGTTTTGGGGAGAGTTTCAATGCTCCCCGCAAGGGGTGTTTGGAGTCCGTCCCGTCCCCCCCCTCTCCCCCCCCCCCAGATCACTCAGGGACAGATCGATCTTAAAGGCACTTTAATGAATACGGGCAAGCCCCGCCCCAAATGAGCCCTGCCCCAAATAAGCCCTGCCCCAAATAAGCCCCACCCCTTATTGATGGAGTTTGGGGGGGGCCCTGGAGGGGGTTTCTAGGGGCTCTTTGGGCCCAAAGGCACTTTCAGGGTTGGTCACCGGGGCTGGTTTCAAGGGTCCCCCCAAGCCTGGGAGTGGTTTCAAGGGTCCCCCCCAAGGCTGGGGGCAGTTTCAAGGGTCTCCCTGAGCTGGGGGGTGGTTTCAAGGGTCCCTCCAAGCCTGACAGCGTTTTCAAGGGTTCCCCCAAGCCTGGGGGGTGGTTTCAAGGGTCCCCCCAAGGCTGGGAGTGGTTTCAAGGGTTCCCCCCAAAGCTGGGAGCGGTTTCAAGGGTCCCCCCCAAGCCTGGGGGCAGTTTCAAGGGTCCCCCCAAGGCTGAGGGTGGTTTCAAGGGTTCCCCCCAAGCCTGGGGGTGGTTTCAAGGGTCCCCCCCAAGGCTGGGAGTGTTTTCAAGGGTTCCCCCAACAAGCCTGGGAGTGGTTTCAAGGGTCCCCCCCAAGGCTGGGGGCAGTTTCAAGGGTCCCCCCAAGCCTGAGGGTGGTTTCAAGGGTTCCCCCCAAGCCTGGGGGTGGTTTCAAGGGTCCCCCCCAAGGCTGAGGGCAGTTTCAAGGGTCCCCCCAAGGCTGGGAGAGTTTTTAAGGGTTCCCCCCAAGCCTGAGGGTGGTTTCAAGGGTTCCCCCCAAGCCTGGGGGCAGTTTCAAGGGTCCCCCCAAAGCCGGGGATGGTTTCAAGGGCCTCATTGTCCCCATTGTCCCCATTGCCCCCATTGTCCCTGCTGACCCCATTGTCCCCATTGTCCCCATTGTCCCCATTGTCCCCATTGTCCCCACTGTCCCCGCTGTCCCCGCTGTCCCCAGTGTCCTCGTCCTCGTCGTCCCCGCGCAGGATGCGGCGCACGGTGCGGGACAGGGTCAGCGGGTCACACCTGGGGGGTGAAGAGGGTTCTATAGGGGGCTATAGGTGACTATGGGGTCTATGGGATCTATAGGGGTCTATGGGTTCTATAGGGGACTATGGGGGCTATAGGGGACTATAGTGGACTACTAGGGGGCTATAGGGGACTATGGGGGGCTATGGGATCTGTAGGGGTCTACGGGGTCTATAGGGGACTATGGGGTCTATAGGGGACTATAGGGGGCTATGGGGACTATAGGGGGCTATGGGGTCTGTAGGGGTCTATGGGTTCTATAGGGGACTATGGGGGCTATAGGGGACTATAGTGGACTACTAGGGGGCTATAGGGGGCTATGGGGTCTATAGGGGACTATGGGGGCTATGGGGTCTGTAGGGGTCTATGGGGTCTATAGGGGGCTATGAGGCTATAGGGAATTACTGGGGGACAATGGGGGTCTATAGGGGACTATGGGGTCTATAGGGGACTATGGGGGGCTATGGGGTCTGTAGGGGTCTACGGGGTCTATAGGGGACTATGGGGTCTATAGGGGACTATAGGGGGCTATGGGGTCTGTAGGGGTCTACGGGGTCTATAGGGGACTATGGGGTCTATAGGGGACTATAGGGGGCTATGGGGACTATAGGGGGCTATGGGGTCTGTAGGGGTCTATGGGTTCTATAGGGGACTATAGGAGCTATAGGGGACTATGGGGGCTATGGGGTCTGTAGTGGTCTACGGGGTCTATAGGGGACTATGGGGTCTATAGGGGACTATAGTGGACTACTAGGGGGCTATAGGGGACTATGGGGTCTATAGGGGACTATAGGGGGCTATGGGGTCTGTAGGGGTCTATGGGTTCTATAGGGGACTATGGGGGCTATAGGGGACTATAGTGGACTACTAGGGGGCTATAGGGGACTATGGGGGGCTATGGGGTCTGTAGGGGTCTACGGGGTCTATAGGGGACTATGGGGTCTATAGGGGACTATAGGGGGCTATGGGGACTATAGGGGGCTATGGGGTCTGTAGGGGTCTATGGGTTCTATAGGGGACTATGGGGGCTATAGGGGACTATAGTGGACTACTAGGGGGCTATAGGGGGCTATGGGGTCTATAGGGGACTATGGGGGCTATGGGGTCTGTAGGGGTCTATGGGGTCTATAGGGGGCTATGAGGCTATAGGGAATTACTGGGGGACAATGGGGGTCTATAGGGGACTATGGGGTCTATAGGGGACTATGGGGGGCTATGGGGTCTGTAGGGGTCTATGGGTTCTATAGGGGACTATGGGGGCTATAGGGGACTATGGGGGCTATAGGGGTCTATAGGGGACTATGGGTGTCTATGGGGTCTATAGGGTCTATATGGGACTATGGGGCTGTTTAGGGGACTGTGGGGTCTCTAAGGGTGTAAGGAGCCTATAGGATCTATAGGGAGCTCGAGGGGGCCTGGGGGTGCTGTAGGGAGCCTATAGGATCTATAGGGTGCTCTAGGGGGTCGGGGGGTGCTATAGGGAGCCCATAGGGTCTCTAGGGTGCTCTAGGGGGCCTGGAGGTGCCATAGGGAGCCTATAGTGTCCATAGGGAGCTTGAGGGGGCCTGGGGGTGCCATAGGGAGCCTATAGGATCTCTAGGGTGCTCTAGGGGGCCTATAGGGTCTATAGGGTGCTCTAGGGGGCCTGGAGGTGCCATAGGGAACCTATAGGGTCTCTAGGGTGCTCTAGGGGCCCTGGGGGTGCCATAGGGAGCCCATAGGATCTCTAGGGTGCTCTAGGGGGCCTGGAGGTGCCATAGGGAGCCCATAGGGTCTCTAGGGTGCTCTAGGGCCCCTGGGGGTGCCATAGGGAGCCTATAGAGTCCTAGGGTGCTTTAGGGGGCCTGGGGGTGCTCTAGGGGGCCTGGAGGTGCCATAGGGAACCTATAGGGTCTCTAGGGTGCTCTAGGGGGCCTGGAGGTCCTCTAGGGGGTCTGGAGGTGCCATAGGGAACCTATAGGGTCTCTAGGGTGCTCTAGGGGGCCTGGAGGTGCCATAGGGAGCCTATAGGGTCTCTAGGGGGCCTGGAGGTGCCATAGGGAGCCCATAGGGTCTCTAGGGTGCTCTAAGGGGCCCTGGGGGTGCTCTAGGGGGCCTGGGGGTCCTCTAGGGGGTCTGGAGGTGCCATAGGGAACCTATAGGGTCTCTAGGGTGCTCTAGGGGGCCTGGGGGTGCCATAGGGAGCCCATAGGGTCTCTAGGGTGCTCTAGGGGGCCCTGGGTGTGCTCTAGGGGGCCTGGGGGTCCTCTAGGGGGTCTGGAGGTGCCATAGGGAACCTATAGGGTCTCTAGGGTGCTCTAGGGGCCCTGGGGGTGCCATAGGGAGCCCATAGGATCTCTAGGGTGCTCTAGGGGCCCTGGGGTGCCATAGGGAGCCTATAGGGACTCTAGGGGGCCTGGGGGTGCCATAGGGAGCCCATAGGATCTCTAGGGTGCTCTAGGGGGCCTGGGGTGCCATAGGGAGCCCATAGGGTCTCTAGGGTGCTCTAGGGGGCCTGGGGTGCCATAGGGAGCCTATAGGGTCTCTAGGGGGCCTGGGGGTGCCATAGGGAGCCTATAGGGTCTCTAGGGTGCTCTAAGGGGCCCTGGGGGTGCTCTAGGGGGCCTGGGGGTCCTCTAGGGGGTCTGGAGGTGCCATAGGGAACCTATAGGGTCTCTAGGGTGCTCTAGGGGGCCTGGGGGTGCCATAGGGAGCCCATAGGGTCTCTAGGGTGCTCTAGGGGGCCCTGGGTGTGCTCTAGGGGGCCTGGGGGTCCTCTAGGGGGTCTGGAGGTGCCATAGGGAACCTATAGGGTCTCTAGGGTGCTCTAGGGGCCCTGGGGGTGCCATAGGGAGCCCATAGGATCTCTAGGGTGCTCTAGGGGCCCTGGGGTGCCATAGGGAGCCTATAGGGTCTCTAGGGGGCCTGGGGGTGCCATAGGGAGCCCATAGGATCTCTAGGGTGCTCTAGGGGGCCTGGGGTGCCATAGGGAGCCTATAGGGTCTCTAGGGGGCCTGGGGGTGCCATAGGGAGCCCATAGGGTCTCTAGGGTGCTCTAGGGGGCCTGGGGTGCCATAGGGAGCCTATAGGGTCTCTAGGGGGCCTGGGGGTGCCATAGGGAGCCCATAGGATCTCTAGGGTGCTCTAGGGGGCCTGGGGTGCCATAGGGAGCCTATAGGGTCTCTAGGGGGCCTGGGGGTGCCATAGGGAACCTATAGGATCTCTAGGGTGCTCTAGGGGGCCTGGGGGTGCTCTAGGGGGCCTGGAGGTGCCATAGGGAGCCTATAGGGTCTCTAGGGGCCCTGGGGGTGCCATAGGGAGCCCATAGGGTCTCTAGGGTGCTCTAGGGGCCCTGGGGGTGCCATAGGGAGCCTATAGAGTCCTAGGGTGCTTTAGGGGGCCTGGGGGTGCTCTAGGGGGCCTGGGGGTGCCATAGGGAGCCCATAGGATCTCTAGGGTGCTCTAGGGGGCCTGGGGGTGCCATAGGGAGCCTATAGGATCTCTAGGGTGCTCTAGGGGGCCTGGGGGTGCTCTAGGGGGTCTGGAGGTGCCATAGGGAACCTATAGGATCTCTAGGGTGCTCTAGGGGGCCTGGGGGTGCTCTAGGGGGGCTGGGGGTGCCATAGGGAGCCCATAGGATCTCTACGGTGCTCTAGGGGGGCTGGGGGTGCCATAGGGAGCCCATAGGGTCTCTAGGGTGCTCTAGGGGGCCTGGGGGTGCCATAGGGAGCCCATAGGGTCTCTAGGGTGCTCTAGGGGGCCTGGGGTGCCATAGGGAGCCTATAGGGTCTCTAGGGGCCCTGGGGGTGCCATAGGGAGCCTTTAGGATCTCTACGGTGCTCTAGGGGGCCTGGGGTGCCATAGGGAGCCTATAGGGTCTCTAGGGGGCCTGGGGGTGCTATAGGGAGCCCATAGGATCTCTAGGGTGCTCTAGGGGGCCTGGGGTACCATAGGGAGCCTATAGGGTCTCTAGGGGGCCTGGGGGGTGCCATAGGGAGCCCATAGGGTCTCTAGGGTGCTCTAGGGGGCCTGGGGTGCCATAGGGAGCCTATAGGGTCTCTAGGGGGCCTGGGGGTGCCATAGGGAGCCCATAGGGTCTCTAGGGTGCTCTAGGGGCCCTGGGGGTGCCATAGGGAGCCTATAGAGTCCTAGGGTGCTTTAGGGGGCCTGGGGGTGCTCTAGGGGGCCTGGGGGTGCCATAGGGAGCCCATAGGATCTCTAGGGTGCTCTAGGGGGCCTGGGGGTGCCATAGGGAGCCTATAGGATCTCTAGGGTGCTCTAGGGGGCCTGGGGGTGCTCTAGGGGGTCTGGAGGTGCCATAGGGAACCTATAGGATCTCTAGGGTGCTCTAGGGGGCCTGGGGGTGCTCTAGGGGGGCTGGGGGTGCCATAGGGAGCCCATAGGATCTCTACGGTGCTCTAGGGGGGCTGGGGGTGCCATAGGGAGCCCATAGGGTCTCTAGGGTGCTCTAGGGGGCCTGGGGGTGCCATAGGGAGCCCATAGGGTCTCTAGGGTGCTCTATGGGGCCTGGGGTGCCATAGGGAGCCTATAGGGTCTCTAGGGGGCCTGGGGGTGCCATAGGGAGCCCATAGGATCTCTAGGGTGCTCTAGGGGGCCTGGGGTGCCATAGGGAGCCTATAGGGTCTCTAGGGGGCCTGGGGGTGCCATAGGGAGCCCATAGGATCTCTAGGGTGCTCTAGGGGGCCTGGGGTGCCATAGGGAGCCTATAGGGTCTCTAGGGGGCCTGGGGGTGCCATAGGGAGCCCATAGGGTCTCTAGGGTGCTCTAGGGGGCCTGGGGGTGCTCTAGGGGGCCTGGGGGTGCCATAGGGAACCTATAGGGTCTCTAGGGTGCTCTAGGAGCCCTGGGGTGCCATAGGGAGTCTATAGGGTCCATAGGTCCCACCTGAGGCGGGCGCGCAGCGCGGCCACCTGTCGCGTGGCCACCGCGGCCCCGTCCCCCGCGGCCTCGAGCGCCCGGCGCAGCTGCCGCCCCTGGGCCAGCGCCGCCCCCGTCCCCCGCGGCCACCGCGGCCACGCGCTCCCCCAGCCACGCACAGTGCGAGCGCAGGGACTGCGCCTGCGGACACGGATATGGGGACATGGGGACAGGGGACAGACAGGGGACATGGGATATGGGGATATGGGATGTGGGATATGGGATATGGGATATGGGATATGGGATATGGGATATGGGATATGGGACATGGGGACATGGGGACATTGGGATATGGGGACATGGAATATGGGAAATGGGGATATGGGACAGGGGACGTAGGGACATGGGATATGGGATATGGGACAGGGGACATGGGGACATTGGGATATGGGATATGGGACATGGGATATGGGACATGGGACATGGGACATGGGGATATGGGACATGGGGATATGGGACAGACAGGGGACATGGGGATATGGGACATGGGGATATGGGACATGGGGACATGGGACGTAGGGACATGGGATATGGGACATGGGACAGGGGACATCGGGACATTGGGATATGGGATATGGGACATGGGACATGGGACAGACAGGGGACATGGGGATATGGGATATGGGACATGGGACGTAGGGACATGGGATATGGGACATGGGGACATGGGACGTAGGGACATGGGGATATGGGACATGGGGACATGGGACGTAGGGACATGGGATATGGGACATGGGACAGGGGACATGGGGACATTGGGATATGGGATATGGGACAGGGGACATGGGACATGGGGATATGGGACAGACAGGGGACATGGGGATATGGGATATGGGACATGGGATATGGGGATATGGGACATGGGGACATGGGGATATGGGGATATGGGGACATGGGATATGGGACATGGGACAGACAGGGGACATGGGGATATGGGACATGGGGACATGGGATGTAGGGACATGGGATATGGGACATGGGACAGGGGACATGGGGACATTGGGATATGGGATATGGGACAGGGGACATGGGGACATGGGGATATGGGGACATGGGATATGGGACATGGGGACATGGGACATGGGACATGGGGATATGGGACAGGGGACAGGGGACGTAGGGACATGGGATATGGGACATGGGACAGGGGACAGACAGGGAACATGGGGATATGGGGACATGGGGACAGGGGACATGGGATATGGGACATGGGACAGACAGGGGACATGGGGATATGGGACATGGGGATATGGGGATATGGGACGTGGGAAATGGGGACAGGGGACATGGGGATATGGGACATGGGACAGACAGGGGACATGGGGACATTGGGATATGGGGACATGGGATATGGGGTCATTGGGATATGGGACAGAGAGGGGACATGGGGACATGGGGATATGGGACATGGGGATATGGGACATGGGGACAGACAGGGGGACATGGGGACATGGGGATGAGGTGACACGAGGGACATGGGAGTCCCAGGGTGCCACGGCGCGACCCCTCTCTGCCCTCCCACCCCCCACGTGAGGATCCCCCCCATGACGCACCCCCCCCCGTGACATCACCCCCACCCCGTGACGTCACCATGATGTCATTGGTGATGTCACCCGCGGTGTCACCTGCAGGCGGTGGCACTGTCCCCGCAGCCGCTGCTCCTCGGCCTCCAGCAGCAGCGCCCGCAGGCGCCGCCCGGCCGCCCGGCACGACCGCGACAGCGCCGCCCGCGCCCTGCGGACCGCGGCACCCAGGGGTGCCCCACGTCACCCACATGGCGCCCATGGGTGTCCCATGTGACCCACATGGCACCCAAGGTTGTCCCATGGCACCAACATGGCACCCAGGGGTCCCTCATGTCACCCCCATGGCACCCATGGGTGTCCCATGTAACCCCCATGGCACCCATGGGTGCCCCACATCACCCACATGGCGCCCATGGGTGTCCCATGTGACCCACATGGCACCCAAGGTTGTCCCATGGCACCAACATGGTGCCCAGGGGTCCCTCATGTCACCCCCATGGCACCCATGGGTGTCCCATGTAACCCCCATGGCACCCATGGGTGCCCCACATCACCCACATGGCGCCCATGGGTGTCCCATGTGACCCACATGGCACCCAAGGTTGTCCCATGGCACCAACATGGTGCCCAGGGGTCCCTCATGTCACCCCCATGGCGCCCATGGGTGTCCCATGTGACCCACATGGCGCCCATGGGTGTCCCCCATGTCACCCACATGGCGCCCAGGGGTGTCCCCGATGTCACCCACATGGTGCCCAGGGGTGTCCCATGGCACCAACATAATACCCAGGGGTCCCTCATGTCACCCCCATGGCGCCCATGGGTGTCCCATGTGACCCACATGGCGCCCATGGGTGTCCCATGGCACCCACATGGTGCCCAGGGGTGCCCCACGTCACCCACATGGCACCCATGGGTGTCCCATGGCACCCACATGGCACCCAAGGGTGTCCCATGTGACCCACATGACACCCAAGGGTGTCCCATGGCACCAACCCGTGACCACCCATGAGCCCCTTGTGACCACCTTGGGACCACCTTGGGCCACCCATGACCACCCATGACCACCCAAGAGCCCCCTGGGACCACCTTGGGACCATCTTGGGACCACCCTGAGTCACCCATGACCACCCATGACCACCCAAGACCACCCATGACCACCCATGACCACCCAAGAACCCCCTGGGACCAACTTGGGACCACCTTGGGCCACCCATGACCACCCAAGAGCCCCTTGGGACCATCCTGAAACCACCTTGTGCCACCCATGACAACCCATGACCACCCATGACCATCCAAGAGCCCCCTGGGACCACCTTGGGACCATCTTGGGACCACCCTGAGGCACCCATGACCACTCATGACCACCCAAGACCACCCATGACCACCCAAGAACCCCCTGGGACCAACTTGGGACCACCTTGGGCCACTCATGACCACCCATGACCACCCATGAGCCCCTTGGGACCAACTTGGGACCACCTTGGGCCACCCATGACCACCTATGACCACCCTGGGGCACCCAAGAGCCCCCTGGGACCACCCTGAGGCACCATCTTGGGACCACCCTGAGGCACCCATGACCACCCATGACCACCCAAGAGCCCCCTGGGACCACCTTGGGACCACCTTGGGCCACCCAAGACCACCTATGACCACCCAAGAGCCCCCTGGGACCACCTTGGGACCACCTTGGGCCACCCAAGACCACCCATGACCACCCATGACCACCCAAGAGCCCCCTGGGACCACCTTGGGCCACCCAAGACCACTCATGACCACCCAAGAGCCCCCTGGGACCACCTTGGGACCATCTTGGGCCACCCATAACCACCCATGACCACCCAAGAGCCCCTTGGGACCATCTTGAGACCAACTTGGGACCACCTTGGGCCACCCATGACCACCCACGACCACCCTGGGGCCACCCAAAAGCCCCTTGGCACCAACTTGGGACCATCTTGGGACCACCCTGAGGCACCCATGACCACCTATGACCACCCTGGGGCACCCAAGGGCCCCATGGGACCACCCTGAGGCACCATCTTGGGACCACCCTGGGGCACCCAAGAGCCCCATGGGACCACCCTGAGGCACCATCTTGGGACCACCCTGAGGCACCCATGACCACCCATGACCACCCAAGAGCCCCCTGGGACCAACTTGGGACCACCTTGGGCCACCCAAGACCACCCATGACCACCCATGAGCCCCTTGGGACCAACTTGGGACCATCTTGGGACCACCCTGAGGCACCCATGACCACCTATGACCACCCTGGGGCACCCATGAGCCCCCTGGGACCACCCTGAGGCACCATCTTGGAACCACCCTGAGGCATCCATGACCACCCATGACCACCCAAGACCACCCATGACCACCCAAGAGCCCCTTGGGACCATCTTGGGACCACCTTGGGCCACCCAAGACCACCCATGACCACCCATGACCACCCATGACCACCCAAGAGCCTCCTGGGACCAACTTGGGACCACCTTGGGCCACCCATGACCACCCATGACCACCCATGACCACCCAAGACCACCCATGACCACCCAAGAGCCCCCTGGGACCACCCTGAGGCACCATCTTGGGACCACCCTGAGGCACCCATGACCACCCATGACCACCCAAGACCACCCATGACCACCCAAGAGCCCCCTGGGACCACCTTGGGACCACCTTGGGCCAGCCAAGACCACCCATGACCACCCAAGACCACCCATGACCACCCAAGAGCCCCCTGGGACCACCCTGAGGCACCATCTTGGAACCACCCTGAGGCATCCATGACCACCCATGACCACCCAAGACCACCCATGACCACCCAAGAGCCCCTTGGGACCATCTTGGGACCACCTTGGGCCACCCAAGACCACCCATGACCACCCATGACCACCCATGACCACCCAAGAGCCCCCTGGGACCACCTTGGGACCACCTTGGGCCACCCAAGACCACCCATGACCACCCATGACCACCCAAGAGCCCCTTGGGACCATCTTGGGACCACCTTGGGCCACCCATGACCACCCAAGACCACCCTGGAGCACCCAAGGGCCCCGTCCGCGCTGACCCGGCCTCTCTGTGCAGCAGCTCCTGCAGGCGCTGGCAGCGGGCGCGCAGGGCGGGCTCGGTGCGGCCGGGGGGCACCCATGGGTGCTGCAGCCGCCCCCCGCAGCGCCCGCTGCTCCCGCTCCAGCCAGGCCACGGCGTCACCCCGCCTCCCGCGCCCGCGTCCCCGCGGCCTCCAGCGCCCGTCGCAGCTCCTGCACCTGCACGGGGACCGCGGTCAGCACCCATGGGTGCACCTGCTCACCCACGGTGTCCCCACAGCACCCATGGGTGCACCTGCTCACCCACGGTGTCCCCACAGCACCCATGGGTGCACCCCTAGAACCCATAGTACCCACAGCACCCATGGGTGCACCCACTGAGCCACACTGACCCCACAGCACCCATGGGTGCACCTGCTCACCCACGGTGTCCCCACAGCACCCATGGGTGCGGCTGCTCACCCACGGTGTCCCCACAGCACCCATGGGTGCACCCACTGAGCCACACTGACCCCACAGCACCCATGGGTGCACCTGCTCACCCACGGTGTCCCCACAGCACCCATGGGTGCGGCTGCTCACCCACGGTGTCCCCACAGCACCCATGGGTGCACCCACTGAGCCACACTGACCCCACAGCACCCATGGGTGCGACTGCTGAGCCATGGTGTCTCCCCAGCACCCACAGTACCCCAGCACCCATGGGTGCACCTGCTCACCCACGGTGTCCCCACAGCGCCCATGGGTGCACCCACTGAGCCACACTGACTCCACAGCACCCACGGTGTCCCCACAGCATCTACGATGTCCCCACAGCACCCATGGGTGCACCCCCAGCACCCATAGTACCCCAGCACCCATGGATGCAACTGCTGAGCCATGGTGTCCCACAGCACCCACGGTGTCCCCACAGCACCCATGGGTGCAACTGCTGAGCCACACTGACCCCACAGCACCCACGGTGTCCCCACAGCACCCATGGGTGCGGCTGATCACCCACTGTGTCCTCACAGCACCCATGGGTGCACTCGCTGAGCCACACTGACCCCACAGCACCCATAGGTGCACCCCTAGCACCCATAGTACCCACAGCACCCATGGGTGCACTCGCTGAGCCACACTAACCCCACAGCACCCATGGGTGTGACTGCTCACCCACGGTGTCCCCACAGCACCCATGGGTGCGGCTGCTCACCCACGGTGTCCCCACAGCACCCATGGGTGCACCCCTAGAACCCATAGTACCCACAGCACCCATGGGTGCACCCACTGAGCCACACTGACCCCACAGCACCCATGGGTGCGACTGCTCACCCACGGTGTCCCCACAGCACCCATGGGTGCGGCTGATCACCCACAGTGTCCCCACAGCACCCATGGGTGCGACTGCTCACCCACGGTGACCCCACAGCACCCATGGGTGCGATTGCTCACCCGTGGTGTCCCCACAGCACCCATGGGTGCACCCCCAGCACCCAAAGTACCCCCAGCACCCTCCACCCCCATAGCTGCCCCCATAGATGCCCCCATAGGTGCCCACTGACCCCCATGGCTCCCATAGGTATCCCATAGTTACCCCCATGGCGCCCATAGATGCCCCCATAGGTGCCCCCTGAGCCCCATGGCTCCCATAGGTATCCCATAGTTGCCCCCATGGCGCCCATAGATGCCCCCATAGGTACCCCCTGACCCCCATGGCACCCATAGGTACCCCATAGGTGCTCCATAAGTGCCCCCTGACCCACATGGCGCCCATAGGTACCCCATAGTTGCCCCCATGGCGCCCATAGTTGCCCCCATAGGTACCCCCCTGACCCCCATAGATGCCCCATAAGCACCCCCATGGCACCATAAGCGCCCCATAGATGCCCCATAGGTGCCCCCTGACTCCCATGGCGCCCATAGGTACCCCATAGTTGCCCCCATGGCGCCCATAGATGCCCCCATAGGTACCCCCTGACCCCCATAGATGCCCCATAAGCACCCCCATGGCACCATAAGCGCCCCATAGATGCCCCATAGGTGCTCCCTGACCCCCATGGTGCCCATAGATGCCCCCATAAGCGCCCCCATGGCGCCCATAGGTGCCCCATAGGTGCCCCATAGGTGCTCCATAAGTGCCCCCTGACTCCCATGGCGCCCATGTGTGCCCCCGTAAGCGCCCCCATGGCACCATAGGTGCCCCATAGGTGCTCCCATAGGTGCCCCCTGATCCCCATGGTGCCATACGTGCCCCATAGGTGCTCCATAAGTGCCCCCTGACCCTATGGCACCTACAGGTGCCCCCATAAGCGCCCCCATGGCACCCATAGCTGCCCCCATAGGTACCCCCTGACCCCCATGGCGCCCATAGATGCCCCCATAAGCACCCCCATGGCACCCATAGATGCCCCATAGGTACCCCCCTGACCCCCATGGCACCCACAGGTGCCCCTATAAGCGCCCCCATGGCACCATAAGCGTCCCATAGATGCCCCCATAGGTACCCCCCTGACCCCCATGGCGCATACAGGTGCCCCTATAAGCGCCCCCATGGCACCCATAGCTGCCCCCATAGGTACCCCCTGACCCCCATGGCACCCACAGGTGCGCCCATAAGCACCCCCATGGCGCCCATAGATGCCCCCATAGGTACCCCCCTGACCCCCATGGCGCCCATAGATGCCCCCATAAGCACCCCCATGGCGCCCATAGATGCCCCATAGGTACCCCCTGACCCCCATGGCACCCACAGGTGCCCCTATAAGCGCCCCCATGGCACCATAAGCGCCCCATAGATGCCCCCATAGGTACTCCCTGACCCCCACGGCGCATACAGGTGCCCCCATAAGCACCCCCATGGCACCCATAGATGCCCCATAGGTACCCCCTGACCCCCATGGCACCCACAGGTGCGCCCATAAGCACCCCCATGGCGCCCATAGATGCCCCCATAGGTACCCCCCTGACCCCCATGGCGCCCATAGATGCCCCCATAAGCACCCCCATGGCGCCCATAGATGCCCCATAGGTACCCCCTGACCCCCATGGCACCCACAGGTGCCCCTATAAGCGCCCCCATGGCACCATAAGCGCCCCATAGATGCCCCCATAGGTACTCCCTGACCCCCACGGCGCATACAGGTGCCCCCATAAGCACCCCCATGGCACCCATAGATGCCCCATAGGTACCCCCTGACCCCCATGGCACCATAGGTGCCCCATAGGTGCCCCATAGGTGCCCCATAGGTGCTCCATAAGTGCCCCCTGACCCTATGGCACCTACAGGTGCCCCCATAAGCGCCCCCAGGGCGCCCATAGATGCCCCCATAGGTACCCCCCTGACCCCCATGGCACCCACAGGTGCCCCCATAAGCACCCCCATGGCACCCATAGATGCCCCCATAGGTACCCCCTGACCCCCATGGCACCCACAGGTGCCCCTATAAGCGCCCCCATGGCACCATAAGCGTCCCATAGATGCCCCCATAGGTACCCCCCTGACCCCCATGGCGCATACAGGTGCCCCTATAAGCGCCCCCATGGCACCCATAGATGCCCCCATAGGTACCCCCTGACCCCCATGGCACCCACAGGTGCGCCCATAAGCACCCCCATGGCGCCCATAGATGCCCCCATAGGTAACCCCTGACCCCCATGGCGCCCATAGATGCCCCCATAAGCACCCCCATGGCGCCCATAGATGCCCCATAGGTACCCCCTGACCCCCATGGCACCCACAGGTGCCCCTATAAGCGCCCCCATGGCACCAT
The DNA here is from genome assembly GCA_032206185.1 of Columba guinea. NCBI lineage: Eukaryota > Metazoa > Chordata > Aves > Columbiformes > Columbidae > Columba > Columba guinea. The sequence continues at coordinate 51,556 of JAVLUU010000711.1, forward strand.
AAGCGCCCCATAGATGCCCCCATAGGTACTCCCTGACCCCCACGGCGCATACAGGTGCCCCCATAAGCACCCCCATGGCACCCATAGATGCCCCCATAGGTACTCCCTGACCCCCACGGCGCATACAGGTGCCCCCATAAGCACCCCCATGGCACCCATAGATGCCCCCATAGGTACCCCCTGACCCCCATGGCGCATACAGGTGCCCCTATAAGCGCCCCCATGGCACGATAAGCGCCCCATAGATGCCCCCATAGGTATCACCTGACCCCCATGGCGCATACAGGTGCCCCTATAAGCGCCCCCACGGCACCCATAGGTGCCCCATAGGTACCCCCCTGACCCCCATGGCACCATAGGTGCCCCATAGGTGCCCCATAGGTGCCCCATAGGTGCTCCATAAGCTCCCCCTGACCCTATGGCACCTACAGGTGCCCCCATAAGCGCCCCCATGGCACCCATAGATGCCCCATAGGTACCCCCTGACCCCCATGGCACCCACAGGTGCCCCCATAAGCACCCCCATGGCACCCATAGATGCCCCCATAGGTACCCCCCTGACCCCCATGGCGCATACAGGTGCCCCTATAAGCGCCCCCATGGCATGATAAGCGCCCCATAGATGCCCCATAGGTGCCCCCTGACCCGCATGGCACCATAGGTGCCCCATAGGTGCCCCATAGGTGCCCCATAGGTGTGACCTGGAGCTGGCGCTGGTGCAGCCGCAGGCGCAGCTGCTGGTTGAGCTCCCGCCGCTCGGCCAGCGCCTCCTGCAGCCCCGCGGGGGACACCCGGCACCTGCAGCACGGGGACACGCTATAGGGACACGCTATAGGGACACGCTATAGGGGACACGCTATAGGGGACACGCTACGGGGGCTGGAGGGGATGTACGATGGGGGATATAGGGGCTGTGCTATGGGGGCTATGGGGAACACACTATAGGGGCTGTAGGGGGTGTGCTATGGGGGCTATAGGGGACACATTATAGGGGCTATAGGGGACACGCTATAGGGACATGCTATAGGGGATCCGCTATAGGGGCTGGAGGGGATGTACGATGGGGGATATAGGGGCTGTGCTATGGGGGCTATGGGGAACACACTATAGGGGCTATAGGGGACACGCTATAGGGACACGCTATAGGGGACACGCTATAGGGGGCACGCTACGGGGGCTGGAGGGGATGTACGATGGGGGATATAGCGGCTGTGCTATGGGGGCTATGGGGAACACACTATAGGGGCTGTAGGGGGTGTGCTATGGGGGCTATAGGGGACACATTATAGGGGCTATAGGGGACACGCTATAGGGACATGCTATAGGGGCTGGAGGGGATGTACGATGGGGAATATAGGGGCTGTGCTATGTGGGCTAAGGGGAACACACTATAGGGGCTATAGGGGACACGCTATAGGGGACACGCTATAGGGGCTGGAGGGAATGTACGATGGGGAATATAGGGGCTGTGCTATGGGGGCTATGGGGAACACACTATAGGGGCTATAGGGGACACGCTATAGGGACACGCTATAGGGGATCCGCTATAGGGGCTGGAGGGGATGTACGATGGGGGATATAGGGGCTGTGCTATGCAGGACACACTATAGGGGACACGCTATAGGGGCTGGAGGGGATGTACGATGGGGAATATAGGGGCTGTGCTATGTGGGCTAAGGGGAACACACTATAGGGGCTATAGGGGACACGCTATAGGGGACACGCTATAGGGGCTGGAGGGAATGTACGATGGGGGATATAGGGGCTGTGCTATGGGGGCTATGGGGAACACACTATAGGGGCTGTAGGGGGTGTGCTATGGGGGCTATAGGGGACACATTATAGGGGCTGTAGGGGACACGCTATAGGGGCTATAGGGGCTGTGCTGGGGGACTAGATGTGACACACTATAGGGGCTATAGGGGACATGCTATAGGGACACGCTACAGGGGACGCGCTATAGGGGACACGCTATAGGGACTGGAGGGGATGTAAAATGGGGGATATAGGGGCTGTGCTATGCGGGACACGCTATAGGGGCTGTAGGGAACATGCTATAGGGGCTATAGGGGATGTGCTATGGGGGCTAGAGGGAACACACTATAGGGGCTATGGGGGACACACTATAGAGGCCATAGGGGATACGCTAGGGGGGCTATAGGGGACATGCTATAGGGGCTGTGCTGGGAAGCTATGGGGGACACACTATAGGGGCTATAAGGGACGTACTATAGAGGCTATAGGGGATGTGCTATGGGGGCTACAGGGAACACCCTATAGGGGTGACACTATAGGAGCTGTAGGGAACACACTATAGGGGCTGTAGGGGATGTGCTATGGGGGATACAGGGGACACACTATAGGGGTCACACTATAGGGGCTGTAGGGGACATGCTATAGGGGCTGGAGGGCATGTGCTATGGGGGCTACAGGGGACGCACGATAGGGGCTGTAGGGGATGAACTATGGGGGCTATAGGGGACACTGTAGGGCCACCTCTCAGCCTGTGGGCGTGGCCGGGGAGTGGGCGTGTCCAGGGAGGGGGCGTGGCACTCACGTGGGGCTGGGGGGGCGGGGCACTCGGGCAGCGACGTCATCGCGCTCCTGCTCCGCCCGCCGCCGGGCATGCTGGGCCGCACACAGCGCCTGCGGGCGGGGCCGCCGCGGACACGCCCACACAGGCCACGCCCACCCCCGTGAGCCTAGAGACCCGCCCTACGGCCCCTTAGCCCCGCCCCTCCATTAGCCCCGCCCCATGATCCCGTAGTCCCGCCCTTCTCCATTAGCCCCACCCCATGCCCATAAACCCCACCCTGTGGCACCTTAGCCCCGCCCATCTCTGTTAACCCCGCCCTTCTGCATTTGCCCCGCCCCATGCCCATTAGCCCCGCCCTCTCAATCAACCCCGCCCTTCTCCATTAGCCCTGACCTGTGTCCATTAGTCCCGCCCTTCTCAATTAGCCCCGCCCCCTAGTCCCTTAGCCCCACCCCATGCCCATAAACCCCACCCTATGGCTCCTTAGCCCCGCCCATCTCTATTAATCCTGTCCTTCTCCACTAGCCCCGCCCCATGCCCATTAGCCCCGCCCCATCGTCCCTTAGCCCCGCCCTTCTGTTTTAGCCCCGCCTTCTCCATTAGCCCCGCCCCATGCTTGCAGCCCAACCAACATGCCCAATAGCTCCACCCCATAGCCCCGCCCCTCGTCTCGCGCGGCCCCGCCCACCTGCCGCAGCCGCTCCAGCTCCGCCTCCCTGGCCCGCCGCGATGACTCCGCCTCCTGCGCCCGGAGCTCCGCCTCCGCCCGGGCCCGGCGGGCAGCCTCAAGCTCCGCCCACAGCACATGCTCCGCCTCCTGGGGGCGGGACACCATTGAGGACATCACCAGGACACCATATATGTGATCTCCCATCCAAGCACTGACCGGGCCCGACCCTGCTTAGCTTCCCAGATCAGGCGTTCTCAGGGCGCTATGGCTGTATATATTATGTATATTATATATATATATATATATATATATGTTCCCCAAGTATATCCTGACAGTATCTGAACTAAACCCTTTTTCATGCTCATCCCGCTGTCCCCAGGACCCCCCAGGTCCCTTTTCACCCCGCCCAGTGTCACCCACTCCTCCCTCTACATCAGCCACGCCTCCCGATTGGCCCAGCCAGAGGCTCCGCCCCCTCTCAGGCTCCGCCCACCTGCTGCTGACGCAGGCGCTCGCAGGCCCGGTCACGTGCTCGGCAGGCTCCGCCCATCCGGACCTGGGCTCCGCCCACTGCGATCTCCAGCGCCCGCAAGGCCCCACCTGCTGCCAGGCTCCGCCCCCTTTCCTCCACCAGGCTCCGCCCCAGCGCTGCCACCTGTGGGGGGTGGGGATAGGTGGTGAGTGACAGCCCCATGCCCCACCCACCAGGTGATGGACAACCCTATGTCCCACCCACCGGGTGATGGACAGACCTATGTCCCACCCACCATGTGATGGACAGCCCTATGCCCCACCCACCAGGGTGATGGACAGAAACAGGCCCCACCCACCAGGTTGATGGACAGCGCCAGGCCCCGCCCACCAGGCTGATGGACAGCCCCATGCCCTACCCACCAGGATGATAGACAGAGCCAGGCCCCACCCACCAGGGTGATGGACAGCTCTATGTCCCGCCCACCAGGGTGATGGACAGCTCTATGTCCCGCCCACCAGGGTGATGGACAGCCCCAGGCCCCACCCACCTTGTTGCTTAGTTCCCGAAGCTCCGCCTCCAGGTCCTTGCGATCCTGTGCCTGGTGGGGGAGGGGGCCTGGGGTGAGGCAGCACAGGGGACCCAGGCGTCCGGGGGGACCCAGGTGTCCGGGCTCCACCCCTTAGGGTCCCATGGGTGAAAGGTACACCTGGGTCCCTTCGGGGGGGACAGATGGGGTGGGGTGGGGGGGAGGGGCTGCCTGGACGCCTGGGTCCCTTCCCACAGTGTGGGGGAGGGGAGCTGAGGGCTCCCGGACGCCTGGGTTCCCTTTCCCCGCCCCGTGCCCTAATTCCAGTCCCAGGCCTGGACTGGGGCCAGTGGGGCCAGGGGAGGGGGCGCCCGGATGCCTGGGTCCCCCAGCCGAGTTGTGGGGGAGGGATCCCGGATGCCTGGGTCCCCTGGGTGGGGGGGTCCTCCAAATATCTGTGTCCCCCCCCCCTCCCCCAGACCTCTGGGTGACCCCATGGGGGTTGAGGCTTCCCCGGACTCCTGGGTCCCCCCCAGACACCTGTGTCCCTCCCAGATGCCTGGGTCCCCCCGGACACCTGGGTCCCTCCCGGACGCCTGGGTCCCACTCACCTGCGCCAGCCTGGTGAGGCCACGTTGTCCTTTGTTACCCTCGTCCACCATGGCACAAGTTGAGGGGGGGGGTGTCCCTGCAATAACAGGGACCCTACAATAACCCGGACGCCTGGGTCCCCCTGACGGCTCCCAATGGACTCGGATGCCTGGGTCCCTGTAAGGAGTGGGGGAGATGCCCGGACGCCTGGGTCCTCCCGTGTCCATGGCCTGGGTGGCACCAGGAGCTCCCGGACGCCTGGGTCCCCTCACCTGCTGCAGGTCTGTCCCTGTGATGCCGAGCCCAGGACCGTGGGACCCAGGCGTCCGGGAGCTCCTGGTGCCACCCAGGCCATGGGCACGGGAGGACCCAGGAGTCCGGGCACCTCCCCCACCCCCAGGGCTCAGATCCCGCCCACCCCCCTCCCCCCCCCCCGGGCACACCCGTGTCCCCAGAGATCAGTTCAGCTCCACCAGCTCCTGCCCAAGGCGTCACCACCCACCCTTGCCTGAGGGACCCAGGCGTCCGGGCACCTTCCTGAGGGACCCAGGCGTCCGGGCACCTCCCCCAGGCACACCCGTGTCCCCAGAGATCAGTTCAGCTCCACCAGCTCCTGCCCTGGGGTGTCACCACCCACCCTTGCCTGAGGGACCCAGGCGTCCGGGCACCTCCCTGAGGGACCCAGGCGTCAGGGCACCTCCCTGAAGGACCCAGGCATCCGGGCACCTCCCTGAGGGACCCAGGCGTCCGGGCACCTCCCTGAAGGACCCAGGCATCCGGGCACCTCCCTGAGGGACCCAGGCATCCAGGCGCAACCCTGGGGGACCCAGGCATCCGGGCACCTCCCCAGGGCACCCCGGGTACCCCCCAAAGGGACCTGGATGGTGGGAAGTGCAGTGATGTCACACCACCAGATGTGATGTCACAGCATCAACTGTGATGTCACCATGCTGGCTGTGATGTCACACCACAAGCTATGATGTCACCATGCCAGCTGTGATGCAATAGAGGGAAAGCCCCGGAAGGGCGTGGCTGATGGGGGTGGACATGGGTCAACGTGGGTCAACATGAGTCAATATGGGTCATGTGGGTCAATGTGGGTCAACGTGGGTCAACACGGGTCAACATGAGTCAATATGGGTCATGTGGGTCAATGTGGGTCAACATGGGTCAACATGGGTCAACATGAGTCAATATGGGTCGTGTGGGTCAATGTGGGTCAACGTGGGTCAACACGGGTCAACATGAGTCAATATGGGTCATGTGGGTCAATGTGGGTCAACGTGGGTCAACACGGGTCAACACAGGTGACCATGGGTCAACACAGGTCAACATGGGTCAACATGGGTCATGTGGGTCAATGTGGGTCAACGTGGGTCAATACAGTTCAACATGGGTCAACACGGGTCAATGTGGGTCAGCGTGGGTCAAAGTGGGTCAACGTGGGTCAACATGGGTCAATACGGTTCAACATGGGTCAACACGGGTCATGTGGGTCAACGTGGGTCAATACGGTTCAACATGGGTCAACACGGGTCATGTGGGTCAATGTGGGTCAATACGGTTCAACACAGGTCAACATGGGTCAACAAGGGTCAACGTGGGTCAGCGTGGGTCAAAGTGGGTCAACGTGGGTCAACACAGGTCAACACGGGTCAACACAGGTCATATGGGTCAATGTGGGGTCAACGTGGGTCAATACAGTTCAACATGGGTCAACATGGGTCATGTGGGTCAACACGGGTCAACATGGGTCAACGTGGGTCAACGTGGGTCAACGTGGGTCAATATGGGTCAACACGGGTCATGTGGGTCAACGTGGGTCAACATGGGTCAATACGGGTCATATGGATCAATGTGGGTCAATGTGGGTCAATGTGGGTCAACACGGGTCATGTGGGTCAATGTGGGTCAACGTGGGTCAATACGGGTCATATGGATCAATGTGGGTCAATGTGGGTCAACGTGGGTCAACGTGGGTCAACATGGGTCATATGGGTCAACGTGGGTCATATGGGTCAATGTGGGTCAACGTGGGTCAACGTGGGTCAACGTGGGTCAATACGGGTCATACGGATCAATGTGGGTCAATGTGGGTCAATGTGGGTCAGCATGGGTCAACGTGGGTCAACGTGGGTCAATACGGGTCATACGGATCAATGTGGGTCAATGTGGGTCAATGTGGGTCAACGTGGGTCAACGTGGGTCAATACGGGTCATATGGATCAATGTGGGTCAATGTGGGTCAACGTGGGTCAACGTGGGTCAATACGGGTCATATGGATCAATGTGGGTCAATGTGGGTCAATGTGGGTCAACACGGGTCATGTGGGTCAATGTGGGTCAACATGGGTCAGTACGGGTCATATGGATCAATGTGGGTCAATGTGGGTCAATGTGGGTCAACGTGGGTCAACGTGGGTCATGTGGGTCAATGTGGGTCAACGTGGGTCAACGTGGGTCAATGTGGGTCAACACGGGTCATGTGGGTCAATGTGGGTCAACGTGGGTCAACGTGGGTCAATACGGGTCATATGGATCAATGTGGGTCAATGTGGGTCAATGTGGGTCAACGCGGGGTCTATATGGGGTCTATAGTGGCTCATGGATCCAGGAGAGTCCCTATGGGGCCCATAGAGCTCTGCAGCTCCATGTGGGACCCCATGGGGGTCTATAGGGGCTCCCAGCCCTACAGCGACCCCTATGGGGTCTATAGAGGATCCTGGACCTATGGGGCTCCATGTGGAGGGTCTATAGGGGTCTGCAGCCCAATAGGGGTCCCTATGGGGTCTATAGGGGATCCAGCACCATGAGGTTCCTATGGGATCTATAGGGGATGCCAGCACTATGTGTTTCCTATGGGGTCTATAGGGGATCCCAGCACTATGGGATCTATAGGGGCTCACAGCACTATGTAGTTCCTATGGGGTCTATAGGGGATCTCAGCACCATGGGATTCCTATGGGATCTATAGGGGATCCAGCACCATGGGGTTCCTATGGGGATCTATAGCGGATCCCAGCTTTATCTGGTTCCTATGGGGTCTATATGGGCTCACGACCGTGGCCGCTCTGGCCTCGTCTCTATGGTTCGGAGGAGGGGCGGGCTGCCTCATTTCCGCTCCACTCCCTCCGGCCGCGCGGCGCCGGAAGCGACGCCGGGAGGGCGGGGCCAAGCGGAGGCGGCGGCGCTTCCGCGTGTCGGGGCCGGCGGCGGTGCCGGCGGCGCGAGGTGAGTGCGGCCCCGCCCCCGCCCCGCCCCCAGGACGCCTGGGTCCCTTTTGGGAGGGGGGGGAGGGATGGGGGGTGGCCGTGAGGCCCTGGGGGGTCCTGGGGACAGCGGGATGAGCATGAGAAAGGGTTTAGTTCAGATACTGTCAGGATATACTTGGGGAACATATATATATATATATATAATATATACAGCCATAGCACCCTGAGATCACCTGATCTGGGAAGCTAAGCAGGGTCGGGCCCGGTCAGTACTTGGATGGGAGACCATATATATATATATCTATATATATACACAGCCATAGCACCCTGAGAACGCCCCATCTCGTCTGATCTGGAAGCTAAGCAGGGTCGGGTCCGGTCAGTGCTTGGATGGGAGACCATATATATATATATATCTATATATATACACAGCCATAGCACCCTGAGAACGCCCCATCTCGTCTGATCTGGGAAGCTAAGCAGGGTCGGGCCCGGTCAGTGCTTGGATGGGAGACCACAGGAAGGCCAATGGGACCTGGGGTGGGTTAGAAGGGGGTGGTCAGTGGGTCAGAGAGGTTCTCCTGCCCCTCTGCTCTGCCCTTGAATAAAGGGTTTAGTTCAGATACTGCCAGTATATACTTGGGGAACATATATATGTATAATATACACAGCCATAGCACCCTGAGATCACCTGATCTGGGAAGCTAAGCAGGGTCGGGCCCGGTCAGTGCTTGGATGGGAGACCACATATATATATATATATACACAGCCATAGCACCCTGAGAACGCCTGATCTGGGAAGCTAAGCAGGGTCGGGCCCGGTCAGTGCTTGGATGGGAGACCATATGTATACACAGCCATAGCACCCTGGGAACGCCTGATCTGGGAAGCTAAGCAGGGTCGGGCCCGGTCAGTATTTGGATGGGAGACCTTATATATGGTGTCCTGGTGATGTCCTCAATGTTGTCCCAATGCCCTGGTGACATCCTTGTGTCCCTTCCCCCAGGTCCCTGCATCATCCCCGAGTCCACCGCTCCCCGCCATGGCCGAGGCCGTTCACTACATCCACCTGCAGAACTTCAGCCGCTCCCTCCTGGAGACCCTCAACGGGCAACGCTTGGGCGGCCACTTCTGCGACGTGACCGTTCGCATCCGCGAGGCCACCCTGCGCGCCCACCGCTGCGTCCTGGCCGCCGGCAGCCCCTTCTTCCACGACAAGCTGCTGCTGGGCCACTCGGCCATCGAGGTGCCGCCCGTGGTGCCCAGCGGCGCCGTGCGCCAGCTGGTGGAGTTCATGTACAGCGGCTGCCTGGTGGTGGCCCAATCGGAAGCTCTGCAGATCCTCACGGCCGCCTCGGTGCTCCAGATCAAGACGGTGATCGACGAGTGCACCCAGATCATCTCGCAGAGCCGCGGGCCGGCCCGCCCGCCGCGCCACGAGCCCGGCGCCGCGCCGGCGCCCCCGCCCGACCACGACGGCGCCGACGGGACGCCCGGCGGGCACAGCCGCAAACAGCGGCAACCGCTGCGGCTGCAGCTGCCGCTCAAAGAGGAGGAGGAGGAGGAGGAAGGTGGTGGGGACGGCGGTTTTGCGCCGCCGCCCTTCGCCGGCGAAGAGCCGCCGTTCTTCGGCGCCACCGAGGTCTTCGCCGACGCCTTCCTGCCCCCCTGGCCCGGCGAGGACGGCGGGAAGTTGGGGAGCGAGTGCGGCTTGGAGGGGCCAGGCCACGCGCCGGGGACCAAGGGGGTGACGGGGGGCGGTGGCTTCGGTTTTGTGGCACCGGTGGCGCCGGCGCCGCTCGCCGAGGGAACGCTGGGGGTCGCCGAGGTGCCGCGGCCCGGCCCCTCGCGCTGCGCCGAGGCCGCGTACCAGTGCGGCCATTGCCAGAAGAGCTTCAGCTCCCGCAAGAACTACACCAAGCACATGTTCATCCACTCCGGTGAGGGGACAACCAGGGGACAACCGGCACCCCCCGGGGGGGTTGGGGGCGGGGGACGGGGCCACGATGGGGTGGGTGGGGGCGTGGAAGGGTGGGGAGGGATTGGGTGAGGTGGTGGGGACACAGGGGGACAGGGAGGTGGGGGTGGTGGCGGTGGATGGTGGGGACCCGCGGTGACCGTGTTGAGCCATCACTCCGTGTTGCTCCGTGTTGACATGTCGCTCCATGTTGACACGTGTTGCTCCGTGTTGACACGTGTGGCTCCGTGTTGACACGTGTTGCTCCATGTTGACACGTGTCGCTCCATGTTGACACGTGTCGCTCCATGTTGACACGTGTCGCTCCGTGTCGATCCACATTGACATATGTCGCTCCGTGTCGATCCATGTTGACACGTGTCGCTCCGTGTTGAGCCGTGTCGCTCCGTGGTGACCCGTGTTGATCTCGTGTTGATCCGTGTTTGGTGCCAGGTGTTGATCCGTGTTGATCTCTGTTGCCTTGAGTTGACCCATGTTGACCCGTGTTCACCCATGTTGACTCATGTTGACCCTTGTTGACCTGTGTTCAACTGTGTTGACCCATGTTGACCCATGTTGACCCGTGTTGACCCATACTGACCCATGTTGACTCACATTGACCTGTGTTGACTCATGTTGACCCGTGTTGACCCATGTTGACCCGTGTTGACCCATGCTGATCCATGTTGACTCACGTTGACCCGTGTTGACCCGTGTTCACCCATGTTGACTCATGTTGACCCGTGTTGACCCGTGTTCAACTGTGTTGACCCGTGTTGACCCATGTTGACCCGTGTTGACCCATACTGACCCATGTTGACTCACGTTGACCCGTGTTGACCCGTGTTGATCCATGTTGACCCGTGTTGACCCCTCTTGACCCCTCTTGACCCCTCTTGACCCCTATTGACCCCTGTTGGCCCCTATTGACCCCTGTTGACCCATGTTGAACCCTGTTGACCCGTGTTGACCCGTGTTCAACTGTGTTGACCCGTGTTGACCCATGTTGACCCGTTTTGACCCATGTTGACCCATGTTGACCCGTGTTGACCCATACTGACCCATGTTGACTCACGTTGACCCGTGTTGACTCATGTTGACCCGTGTTGACCCATGTTGATCTATGTTGACCCGTGTTGATCCGTGTTGACCCATGTTGACCCCTATTGACCCATATTGACCCCTGTTGACCCCTGTTGACCCATGTTGAACCCTGTTGACCCATGTTGATCCATTTTGACCCCTGTAGACCTGTTTTGATCCACAATGTCCCATATCATTCTATGTTGACCTATGTGGATCCCGATTGATCCTTGTTGACCCATGTTGATCCTTATTGACCCATGTTGACCCCTGTTGACCCATGTTGAACCCTGTTGACCCGTGTTGACCCCTATTGACCCATGTTGATCCTCTTGACCCATGTTAACCCATGTTAACCTGGGTGGACCCCTATTGACCCCTGTTGACCTGTATTGACACCTGTGGACCCATGTTGATCCTTATTGACCCCTGTTGACCCATGTTGACTCCTATTGACCCATATTGACCCATGTTGACCCCTGTTGACCCATGTTGCTCCATTTTGACCCCTGTAGACCCATTTTGATCCACAATGTCCCATGTCATTCTGTGTTGACCCACGTTGACCAGTGTTGATCGACATTGACCTGTGTTGATCCACGTTGACCTGTGTTGATCCCCATTCATCTGTGTCACTCCCATGCTGATCAACGCGTTGACTTGTGCGGACCCGTGTTGGCCCATGTTGACCCGTGTGGGCCCATGTTGACCCGTGTGGGCCCGTGTTGACCTGTGCTGGTCCCTGTTGACCCGTGTTGTCCCACTGACTTGTGTTGCTCCATGTTGACTTCCATTGATCCACATCAATCCATGCTGACCCATCAACCCGTGTTGCTCCACGTTGACCTCTTTTGATCCCCGTTGACCCATATTGAGCCATATTGATCCATGTCGACTTCTATTGATCCACATCAATCCATGTTGACCCATCAACCCGTGTTGCTCCACGTTGACCTGTTTTGATCCCCGTTGACTTATATTGACCCATATTGACCCATATTGATCCATGTCGACTTCTATTGATCCACGTCAATCCATGTTGACCCATCAACCTGTGTTGCTCTGTGTTGACCTGTTTTGATCTTCATTGACCCATATTGGCCCATATGGATCCATGTCAACTTCTATTGATCCATGTCGATTTCTATTGATTCATATTGATCCATATTGACCCATCAACCCGTGTTGCTCCACGTTGACCTGTTTTGATCCCCGTTGACCCATATTGAACCATATTGATCCATGTCGACTGCTATTGATCCACGTCAATCCATGTTGACCCATCAACCTGTGTTGCTCCGTGTTGACCTGTTTTGATCTTCGTTGACCCATATTGACCCATACTGATCCATGTCGACTTCTATTGATCCATGTCGACTTCTATTGATCCATGTCGATCCATGTTGACCCATCAACCTGCGTTGCTCCACGTTGACCTCTTTTGATCCCCATTGACTTATATTGACCCATATTGATCCATGTCGACTTCTATTGATCCACATCAATCCATGTTGACCCATCAACCCGTGTTGCTCCACGTTGACCTGTTTTGATCCCCGTTGACTTATATTGACCCATATTGATCCATATCGACTTCTATTGATCCACATCAGTCCATGTTGACCCATCAACCTGTGTTGCTCCGTGTTGACCTGTTTTGATCTTCCTTGACCCATATTGAGCCATATTGATCCATGTCAACTTCTATTGATCCATGTCGACTTCTATTGATCCATGTCAACTTCTATTGATCCATGTTGATCCATGTTGACCCATGTTGATCCATGTTGACCCATCAACCCGTGTTGCTCCACATTGACCTGTTTTGATCCCCGTTGACTTATATTGACCCATATTGATCCATGTCAACTTCTATTGATCCATGTCAACTTCTATTGATCCATGTCAATCCGTATTGACCCATCAACCTATGTTGCTCCGCATTGACCTGTTTTGATCCCCGTTGACTTATATTGACCCATATTGATCCATGTTGACCCATCAACCTGTGTTGCTCCACATTGACCTGTTTCGATCCCCGTTGACCCATATAGACCCATATTGATCCATGTCAATCCATGTTGACCCATCAACCCATGTTGCTCCACGTTGACCTGTTTTGATCCCCGTTCACCCATATTGACCCATATTGATCCATGTCGACTTCTATTGATCCACATCAATCCATGTTGACCCATCAACCTGTGTTGCTACACGTTGACCTGTTTTGATCCCCGTTGACTTATATTGACCCATATTGATCCATGTCGACTTCTATTGATCCATGTCGACCCATGTTGACCCATCAACCTGCGTTGCTCCATGTTGACCTGTTTTGATCCCCGTTGACTTATATTGACCCATATTGATCCATGTCGACATCTATTGATCCACATCAATCCATGTTGACCCATCAACCTGTGTTGCTCCGTGTTGACCTGTTTTAATCTTCATTGACCCATATTGACCCATGTCGACTTCTATTGATCCATGTCCATCCATGTTGACCCATGAACCCGTGTTGCTCCACGTTGACCCGTTTTGATCCCCGTTGACCCACATCGACCCACATTGACCCGAGCTGACCCACAGCTGTCTCTCCGCAGGCGAGAAGCCCCACCAATGCTCCATCTGCTGGCGCTCCTTCTCTCTCCGCGACTACCTCCTGAAGCACATGGTGACCCACACCGGCGTCCGCGCCTTCCAGTGCGGCGTCTGCTGCAAACGCTTCACCCAGAAGAGCTCCCTCAACGTCCACATGCGCACCCACCGCCCCGAGCGCTTCCAGTGCCGCCTCTGCACCAAGGGCTTCTCCCACCGCACCCTCCTGGAGCGCCACGCCGCCGCCACCCACCCCGCGCCGCCGCCGGGGCCACCGCCGGGGCCACCGCCACCTGAAGGCGGGTTGGCCGCATGGCCCGGCGCCGAGGCCGCGGGTGCCGGCCCCGCTCACACGGCATAAGGGGGGGATTTGGGGGTCCCCCGGGCCCATGGGTGACCCCCTTGTGGGGTGAAACATGGAGGACTTGGACACCACCCCGGCCATGGACAAGCGGAGGGACACGGGGTCCGTTCCGGGTGTTTCTTACGTGGTTTCTATCACAGGATCAGGACCGTTTTGGTTGGAGAGACCCTCAAGATCATTGAGTCCAACCATAACCCAAGCGTCCCCCTCAACCGCGGGGGCGGTTACGTCAACTTGGTGGCATCGGAAAGTGGTGAAGATCAACACGTGGGTTTTGTGGACTATTTTAGTGCTGTTCTTGCATATTTACCCCCCTCCTCACTGCTTGGCCACGGGACATCTCACCCGTTGAGTGGTGGGGTCAACCGTGGGTATGTGGCCACCATAGATGGCCTGTAGTAGCCATGGACCATGTCATGGATCCTCCATGAGACCGGCTGTTGATGGAGGGTTGGAAGAACATGGAGGTGTCAGGGATGGACGTGGTTGGGTTGGAGGAACATGGAGGTGTCGGGGATGATCCTGGTTGGGTTGGAGGAACATGGAGGTGTCAGGGATGGGGTTGGGTTGGAGGAACATGAAGGTGTCAGGGATGGACCTGGTTGGGTTGGAGGAATGTGGATGCCTGGGTCCCCTAGTTGGGTCCCTCCCGGACACCTGGGTCCCATATTTGGGTCCCTCCTGTATGCCTGGGTCCCATATTTGGGTCTCTCCCGGACACCTGGGTCCCCTAGTTGGGTCCCTCCTGGATGCCTGGGTCCCATATTTGGGTCCCCCTGGACACCTGGGTCCCCTATTTGGGTCCCTCCCGGATGCCTGGGTCCCCCAGGTGGGTCCCTCCCGGATGCCTGGGTTCTCTATATGGGTTCCCCTGGACCCCTGGGTCCCCTATTTGGGTCCCTCCCAGATGCCTGGGTCCCCCTGTTGGGTCCCTCCCAGGTTCCTGGGTCCCATATTTGGGTCCCTCCCGGACACCTGGGTCCCCTGTTAGGGTCCCTCCCGGATGCCTGGGTCCCATATTTGGGTCCCTCCCGGACACCTGGGTCCTCTGTATGGGTCCCCCTGGATGCCTGGGTCCCCTACTTGGTTTCCTCCCCGACACTTTGGTCCCCTACTTGGGTTCTTCCGGGACGCCTGGGTCCCATATTTGGGTCTCTCCCGGACAGCTGGGTCCCCTAGTTGGGTCTCTCCTGGATGCCTGGGTCCCATATTTGGGTCCCTCCTGGATGCCTGGGTCCCATATTAGGATCTCTCCTGGACGCTTGGGTCCCATATTTGGGTCCCTCCCACACGCCTGGGTCCCCTAGTTGGGTCCCCTATTTCCTCCCCCCCGGATGCCTGGGTCCCTCCCGGATGTCCGGGTCCCCTATACGGGTCCTGTATTTGGGTTCCTCCCAGACACCAGGGTCCCCATTTGGATCCCTCCCGGACGCCTGGGTCCCCCAGAACTCCTGGGTCCCCTGGAGGGGCAGGAGGGGAAGTGACACATTGAGATGCCCGTAAATTGGATCCAAAAAGTCTTTATTAATTAATTAATTGGGATGCGGGGAGGGGGACACCCGGATGCCTGGGTCCCCCGGACGCCTGTGTCCCCTAGGGGAGCAGGGGGAGCCCTGGGAGGGGGAGCAGCCCCAGGGACCCCCCCAGGATCGGGCCCACGGGCGGCACCAGGGACTGGGCGACAGCGCGGAGGGGGACAAGGGGACCTGGGGACACGGGGACGGCACCTCAGTGTCCCCAAGGTCCCCATGGCCCCTTACCCCTGGGTCCCCACATGGCCCATTGGCACCCATTGTCCCCACATCCCCAATGTGTCCCCATGTCCCCCCCAAGTGTCCCCCACATACCCCTATACCCTCCTGTCCCCCTTTCCCCATGTCCCCCTGTCCCCATATCCCCATATCCCCATGTCCCCATGTCCCCATGTCCCTCTGTCCCCATATCCCCCTGTCCCCATGCCCCCCTGTCCCCATATGCTGATGTCCCCATGTCCCCCTGTCCCCATGTCCCATATCCCCTGTCCCCCTGTCCCCATATCCCCATGTCCCCATGTCCCCCTGTCCCCATGTCCCCATATCCCCATGTCACCCCTGTTCCCATATCCCCATGTCCCCATGTCCCCCCGTGTCCCCATGTACCCATATCCCCTGTCCCCATGTCCCCATGTCCCCCTGTCCTCATATCCCCATGTCCCCCTGTCCCCATATCCCCATGTCGCCCCTGTTCCCATATACCCCCATATCCCCCTGTGTCCCCCCTGTCCCCATATCCCCCCACATCCCCCATGTCCCCCAATGTCCCCATTGTCCCGTGTCCCCTCACCCCTCAGCAGGTCCCGCTGCCGTCGCCGCGCTCCGGCCTTGGGGACACACGTGGCCTCGGGACACTGGGGAGCTGGGTGGGATATGGGGGGTGTCAGGGACGTGGGGACACGTCATGGGGGACATTGGGGGGACAGAGGACGGCACGGGGACACCAAGACCACTGGGGACATGTGGGGACATCAATGGGGACACGTCCCCTCAGGTGCCACAGGCATGGACACAGGTCACCAAGGGGGAGGGGCTGAGCCACAGCCGGACGCCTGGGTCCCTTTCTGGGGGTATGTGGACCCCTGGGTCCCTCCCGAACTCCTGGGTCCCCTCCCAAACTCCTGGGATCCCCTCCCGAACTCCTGGGTCCCCCTGAGTGTCTGGTCCCCTCCCGAACTCCTGGGTCCCCTCCCAAACTCCTGGGTCCCCCCACGTGTCCCCAACTCACGGCTGTGGGCGGGGCTGTGGACAGGGTCACATGACTCCGGAGGGGCCGTGGCCAAGCAGGATGGGGCTGTGGGGACAGCATGGGTGGGGACAGTTGGTTGTCCCATTGTCCCGGTGGGTTGTCCCATCATCACTCTGTCCCTCCCGTTGTCTCTCGGTCCCTCATGTTGTGCCACTGTCCATCCCACCCATCCATCATCCATCCATCATCCATCCTCCATCCATCATCCATCATCCATCATCAATCCATCATGCATCCATCATCCATCATCCATCCATCATCCATCCATCATCCATCCATCATCCATCATCCATCCATCATCCATCATCCATCATCCATCATGCATCATCCATCACCCATCCATCATCCATCATCATCCATCATCCATCATCTATCCATCATCCATCCATCATCCATCATCCATCATCTATCCATCATGCATCCATCATCCATCATCCATCATCCATCCATCATCCATCATCCATCATCCATCATCCATCCATCATCCATCCATCATCCATCATCCATCATCCATCATCCATCCATCATCCATCATCCATCCATCATGCATCCATCATCCATCATCCATCATGCATCCATCATCCATCATCCATCATCCATCCATCATCCATCCATCCATCATCCATCATCCATCCATCATCCATCATCCATCCATCATCCATCCATCATCCATCCATCCATCATCCATCCATCATCCATCCATCATCCATCATCCATCATCCATCCATCATCCATCATCCATCATCCATCCATCATGCATCCATCATCCATCCATCATCCATCATCCATCATCCATCCATCATCCATCATCCATCCATCATCCATCCATCATCCATCATCCATCCATCATCCATCATCCATCCATCATGCATCCATCATCCATCATCCATCCATCATCCATCATCCATCCATCATCCATCCATCATCCATCCATCATGCATCCATCATCCATCATCCATCCATCATCCATCCATCTTCTATCCATCATCCATCATCCATCCATCATCCATCCATCATCCATCATCCATCCATCATGCATCCATCATCCATCATCCATCCATCATCCATCCATCATCCATCATCCATCATCCATCCATCATGCATCCATCATCCATCCATCATCCATCATCCATCATCCATCCATCATCCATCATCCATCCATCATCCATCCATCATCCATCATCCATCCATCATCCATCATCCATCCATCATGCATCCATCATCCATCCATCATCCATCATCCATCCATCATCCATCATCCATCCATCATGCATCCATCATCCATCATCCATCCATCATCCATCATCCATCATCCATCCATCATCCATCCATCATCCATCCATCATGCATCCATCATCCATCATCCATCCATCATCCATCCATCATCCATCCATCCATCATCCATCATCCATCCATCACCCATCACCCATCCCCATTTTCCCTCCCCTCCCCATGTCCCCCCCGTGTCCCCACTCACCGCACGCCCGCCCCGGCTGGCAGATCCCGCACAGCTGTCCCTGCAGCGCCGCCGGCGCTGTCACCGTCACGGCGCCGTCCCTGCCCAGGGCCACCCGCACGCCGGCCGCCGTCGTCACCCGCCGCTGGCCCCCCCGCCGCTCCACCCGCAGCCCCCCCAGGCGCAGCGGCAGCCGCACACGGCGCCCCGACACCTGCAGGACACGGGGACACCGTCATGGGGGACACCCGGCGACGCCCAGGGGACACCCAGGGACACTGTCATGGGGGACACCGGGGACATCGGTCATGGGGGACACCCGGGGACACCCACGAGACACCCAGGGACACCATCATGGGGGACACCGGGGACACCAGTCATGGGGGACACTGGGGACATCGGTCATGGGGGACACCGAGGACGCCCATGAGACACCCGGGGACACCGTCATGGGGGACACCCGGGGACACCGGTCATGGGGGACACTGGGGACACCCATGAGACACCCAGGGACACCGTCATGGGGGACACAGGGGACACCATCATGGGGGACACTGGGGACACCGGTCATGGGGGACACCCAGGGACACCCACGAGACACCCAGGGACACCGTCATGGGGGACACCGGGGACATCGGTCATGGGGGACACTGGGGACACCCATGAGACACCCAGGGACACCGTCATGGGGGACACCGAGGGACACTGGTCATGGGGGACACTGGGGACATCGGTCATGGGGGACACTGGGGACACCCATGAGACACCCAGGGACACCGTCATGGGGGACACTGGGGACACCGGTCATGGGGGACACTGGGGACACCCATGAGACACCCGGGGACACTGTCATGGGGGACACCAGGGGACACCCATGAGACACCCAGGGACACCGTCATGGGGGACACCATCATGGGGGACACTGGGGACACCGGTCATGGGGGACACCCAGGGCACCCACGAGACACCCAGGGACACCGTCATGGGGGACACCGGGGACACCAGTCATGGGGGACACTGGGGACATCGGTCATGGGGGACACCGAGGACGCCCATGAGACACCCGGGGACACCGTCATGGGGGACACCTGGGGACACCGGTCATGGGGGACACTGGGGACACCCATGAGACACTCAGGGACACAGTCATGGGGGACACCGGGGACACTGGTCATGGGGGACACTGGGGACACTGGTCATGGGGGACAGCCAGGGACACCCATGAGACACCCAGGGACACCGTCATGGGGGACACCTGGGGACACCGGTCATGGGGGACACTGGGGACACCCATGAGACACCCGGGGACACTGTCATGGGGGACACCTGGGGACACCGGTCATGGGGGACACTGGGGACACCCATGAGACACCCGGGGACACCGTCATGGGGGACACTGGGGACACCGGTCATGGGGGACACCCAGGGACACCCATGAGACACCCAGGGACACCGTCATGTGGGACACTGGGGACATCGGTCATGGGGGACACCGGGGATGCCCATGAGACACCCGGGGACACCGTCATGGGGGACACCTGGGGACACCCATGAGACACCCAGGGACACTGTCATGGGGGACACTGGGGACACCGGTCATGGGGGACACCCAGGGACACCCATGAGACACCCAGGGACACCGTCATGGGGGACACTGGGGACACCGGTCATGGGGGACACTGGGGACACCCATGAGACACCCAGGGACACCGTCATGAGGGACACCCAGGGACACCCATGAGACACCCAGGGATACCGTCATGGGGGACACCCGGAGACATCGGTCATGGGGGACACCTGGGTCCCCTCCCAGTTATGAGGTTGTGGAAGAGCCCTGGACGCCTGGGTCCCCTCCCAGTCATGTGGGTGGGATAGAGCCCCGGACACCTGGGTCCCCTCCCAGTTACGGGGGTAGGGAATAGCCCCGGACACCTGGGTCCCCTCCCAGTTATGGGGGCAGAGAAGAGCCCCGGACACCTGGGTCCCCTCCCGGACGCCTGGGTCCCCTCCCAGTTATGGGGGTAGGGAAGAGCCCCGGACGCCTGGGTCCCCTCCCAGTTATGTGGGTAGGGAAGAGCCCCGGACGCCTGGGTCCCCTCCTAGTTACGGGGATAGAGAAGAGCCCCGGACTCCTGGGTCCCCTCCCGGACTCCTGGGTCCCCTCCCAGTTATGTGGGTAGGGAAGAGCCCCGGACGCCTGGGTCCCCTCCTAGTTACGGGGGTAGAGAAGAGCCCCGGACTCCTGGGTCCCCTCCCAGTTACGGGGGTAGGGAAGAGCCCCGGACACCTGGGTCCCCTCTCGGATGCCTGGGTCCCCTCCCAGTTATGGGGGTAGGGAAGAGCCCCGGACTCCTGGGTCCCCTCCCAGTTACGGGGGTAGGGAAGAGCCCCGGACACCTGGGTCCCCCCGCCCGCCTGTGTCCCCGCTCACCCTGGCCGCCGTCTCCTCTCCTCGCAGCAGTGTCACCTCGTAGCCGTCCCCGCTCAGCGTGACGTGTCCGAAGGTGGCGTGGGGCCCCGCGCCCACCTGCCCGCCCACGGTGACGGTGACGCGCGGGGCGCCCGCGGGGCCGCCGCAGTGGCGCAGCAGCGTGTGGGCGCAGCGCCCGCCCAGCGCCCGCGCCCGCGCCTCGAAGCTGCGGTAGCGCCAGCGGCTCAGCACGTGGCACACCAGCGGGGGGCGGGGCAAGGGGACACAGCGCGGGGACGTTCCCGCCATCTGGCACTTCGTCCCCGTTGGACAAGGGACGTTGTCACAGGACGGGTTGTTGGGGACACATTTGGGGGTGTTTCCCACCATCTGACACGTTGTCCCCGTTGGACAAGGGACATCATTGCACGATGGGCTGTTGGGGACACACCGTGGGGTGTTTCCCACCATCTGACACGTTGTCCCCGTTGGACAAGGGACATCATTGCACGATGGGTTGTTGGGGACACATCTGGGGGTGTTTCCCACCATCTGACACGTTGTCCCCGTTGGACAAGGGACATCATTGCACGATGGGTTGTTGGGGACACATCTGGGGGTGTTTCCCACCATCTGACACGTTGTCCCCGTTGGACAAGGGACATCATTGCACGATGGGCTGTTGGGGACACATCTGGGGGTGTTTCCCACCATCTGACACGTTGTCTCCTTTGGACAAGGGACGTTGTCACAGGACGGGCTGTTGGGGACACATCTGGGGGTGTTTCCCACCATCTGACACGTTGTCTCCTTTGGACAAGGGACGTTGTCACAGGATGGGCTGTTGGGGACACATCTGGGGGTGTTTCCCACCATCTGACACATTGTCCCCTCTGGACAATTCATGTCAACACAGGACGGGCTGTTGGGGACACATCTGGGGGTGTTTCCCACCATCTGACACGTTGTCTCCTTTGGACAAGGGACGTTGTCACAGGACGGGCTGTTGGGGACACATCTGGGGGTGTTTCCCACCATCTGACACGTTGTCTCCTTTGGACAAGGGACGTTGTCACAGGATGGGCTGTTGGGGACACATCTGGGGGTGTTTCCCACCATCTGACACATTGTCCCCTCTGGACAATTCATGTCAACACAGGACGGGCTGTTGGGGACACATCTGGGGGTGTTTCCCACCATCTGACACGTTGTCTCCTTTGGACAAGGGACGTTGTCACAGGACGGGCTGTTGGGGACACATCTGGGGGTGTTTCCCACCATCTGACACGTTGTCTCCTTTGGACAAGGGACGTTGTCACAGGATGGGCTGTTGGGGACACATCTGGGGGTGTTTCCCACCATCTGACATGTTGTCCCCTCTGGACAATTCATGTCAGCACAGGATGGGTTGTTGGGGACACATCTGGGGGTATTATCCACCATCTGACACTTTGTCCCAGTTGGACAAGGGACATCGTTGCACGATGGGTTGTTGGGGACACATCTGGGGGTGTTTCCCACCATCTGACATGTTGTCCCCTCTGGACAATTCATGTCAACACAGGACGGGCTGTTGGGGACACATCTGGGGGTGTTTCCCACCATCTGACATGTTGTCTCCTTTGGACAAGGGACGTTGTCACAGGACGGGCTGTTGGGGACACATCTGGGGGTGTTTCCCACCATCTGACACGTTGTCTCCTTTGGACAAGGGACGTTGTCACAGGATGGGCTGTTGGGGACACATCTGGGGGTGTTTCCCACCATCTGACACGTTGTCTCCTTTGGACAAGGGACGTTGTCACAGGACGGGCTGTTGGGGACACATCTGGGGGTGTTTCCCACCATCTGGCACTTCGTCCCCGTTGGACAAGGGACATCGTTGCACGATGGGCTGTTGGGGACACATGTGGGGGACATTCCCACCACCTGGCAGGAGGATCCAGGTGGACAAGGCGTCTGGGCACACGAGGGCTCCTTGGGGACACATTTGGGCCACCCGTCCAGCAGGTGACACGTGGCCCCGGGCACGCAGGTGACCCCGGCGCAGGAGGGGACGGGCACGTCCCGCGTCACCCGCACACAGCGGGGCCACCCGTGGAACACGCGGCACGTGGGCGCCTGGCGGGGACACCGGAGGCCCCTGCAGGTCGCGCTCCTTGGGGACGTCTTGGGTTGGACACATCTCGGCCAACCATGGATGATCTGACACGTGGTTCCCTTCTCACATTGGACGTCATGACAGGACGGTTGGTGACGGACACACTGGGGCCACCCATTGGTCACTGTGCACGTGGTCCCCTTCGGACACTGGGTGTCCCTGCAGGTCGGTCTCCTTGGGGACATCTTGGATTGGACACAGCGTGGCCAACCATTGACCATGTGACACGTGGATCCCTTCTCACATTGGATGGCACTGCAGGACGGTTGGTGATGGACGCACTGTGGTTGACCATCCACCATCGTGCACGTGGTCCCTTGGGGACACTGGGTGTCACTACAAGATGATCTCCTGATGGACATCTTGGATTGGACACACCTTGGCCAATCATCGATGATCTGACACGTGGTTCCCTTCTCACACTGGGTGTCCTGGCAGGATGGTTGGTGATGGACACACTGTGGTTGACCATCCACCATCTTGCACGTGGTCCCTTTGGGACAGTGAATGTCACCGCATGAAGATGCCCTCAGGGACATCTTGGATTGGACACAGCGTGGCCAATCATTGATGATCTGACACGTGGTTCCCTTCTCACATTGGATGTCACTGCAGGTCGGTTGGTGATGGACACACTGGGGCCACCCCTGGAGCATCCGGCACCTGGTCCCTTGGGGACAGTGAATGTCATTGCAAGATGGTCTGATGGAGATCTTGGGTTGGACACACCTTGGCCAACCATGGATGATCTGACACGTGGTTCCCTTCTCACATTGGATGTCACTGCAGGTCGGTTGGTGATGGACACACTGGGGCCACCCATTGGTCATTGTGCACGTGGTCCCTTTGGGACACTGGACATCACTGCAGGAAGGTGTTTTAATGGAGGTCTTGGATTGGACACATCTGGGCCACCCATTGACCATGTGACACGTGGTTCCCTTCTGGCATTGGACAGCACTGCAGGATGGTTGGTGAAGGACACAGAGTGGATGACCATCCACCATCTTGCACGTGGTCCCTTTGGGACACTGGATGTCCCTGCAAGATGGCTGCCTTTGGAATGTCTTGGATTGGACACACCTTGGCCAATCATCGATGATCTGACACGTGGTTCCCTTCTCACATTGGACAGCACTGCAGGTCGGCTGGTGATGGACACACTGTGGTTGACCATCCACCATCTTGCACGTGGTCCCTTTGGGACAGTGACTGTCACTGCATGAAGGTGCCCTCAGGGACATCTTGGATTGGACACAGTGTGGCCAACCATCCACCATGTGACACGTGGTTCCCTTCTCACATTGGATGTCACTACAGGACGGTTGGTGATGGACACAGATTGGTTGACCATCCACCATCTTGCACGTGGTCCCTTGGGGACACTGGGTGTCCCTGCAGGTTGGTCTCCTTGGGGACATCTTGGGTTGGACACAGTGTGGCCACCCATCAATGATCTGACATGTGGTTCCCTTCTCACATTGGGTGTCCTGGCAGGATGGGGGGCTGTGGACACACTGGGGCAACCCATTGGTCACTGTGCATGTGGTCCCTTTGGGACACTGGAGGTCACTGCAGGAAGGTGTCCTGATAGACGTCTTGGGTTGGACGCACCGTGGCCACCCATCAATGATCTGACACGTGGTTCCCTTCTCACATTGGATGTCACTGCAGGTCGCTTGGTGATGGACACACTGGGGCCACCCCTGGAGCATCCGGCACCTGGTCCCTTGGGGACAGTGAATGTCATTGCAAGATGGTCTGATGGACGTCTTGGGTTGGACACACCTTGGCCAACCATGGATGATCTGGCACGTGGTTCCCTTCTCACATTGGATGTCACTGCAGGAAGGTTGGTGATGGACACACTGTGGTTGACCATCCAGCATCTTGCACGTGGTCCCTTGGGGACACTGGGTGTCACTACAGGATGGTCTCCTGATGGATGTCTTGGATTGTACACAGCGTGGCCAACCATTGACCACGCGACACGTGGTTCCCTTCTCACATTGGGTGTCCTGGCAGGTCGGTTGGTGACGGACACACTGAGGCCACCCATTGGTCATTGTGCACGTGGTCCTTTTGGGACACTGAAGGTCACTGCAGGACGGTTGGTGATGGACACACTGTGGTTGGCCATTGATTAAGATGCACGTGGTCCCTTTGGGACACTGGATGCTCCTGCAGGTTGGTCTCCTTGGGGACGTCTTGGATTGGACACAGCGTGGCCACCCATCCACCATGTGACATGTGGTTCCCTTCTGGCACTGGACATCATGGCAGGATGGGGGGTTGTGGACACACCGTGGTTGACCATCCAGCATCTTGCACGTGGTCCCTTTGGGACAGTGAACATCCTGGCAAGATGGCCGCCTGGTAAATGTCTTGGATTGGACACACCTTGGCCAATCATTGATGATCTGACACGTGGTTCCCTTCTCACATTGGATGTCACTGCAGGTCGGTTGGTGATGGACACACTGGGGCCACCCCTGGAGCATCCGGCACCTGGTCCCTTGGGGACAGTGAATGTCATTGCAAGATGGTCTGATGGACGTCTTGGGTTGGACACACCGTGGCCAACCATCCACCATGTGACACGTGGTTCCCTTCTCACATTGGATGTCACTGCAGGACGGTTGGTGATGGACACACCGTGGCTGACCATCCAGCATCTTGCACGTGGTCCCTTGGGGACACTGGGTGTCACTACAAGAAGGTCTCCTGATGGACGTCTTGGATTGAACACAGCGTGGCCACCCATTGACCACGTGACACGTGGTTCCCTTCTCACACTGGGTGTCCTGGCAGGATGGGGGGTTGTGGACACACTGGGGCCACCCATTGGTCACTGTGCACGTGGTCCCTTGGGGACAGTGAATGTCACCGCATGAAGGTGCCCTCAGGGACATCTTGGATTGGACACAGTGTGGCCAATCATCAATGATCTGACACGTGGTTCCCTTCTCACATTGGATGGCACTGCAGGATGGGGGATTGTGGACACACCGTGGTTGACCATCCAGCATCTTGCACGTGGTCCCTTGGGGACACTGGGTGTCCCCACAAGTTGGTCTTCTCATGGAGGTCTTGACTTGGACACAGCGTGGCCAACCATGGATGATCTGACACGTGGTTCCCTTCTCACATTGGATGTCCTGGCAGGATGGGGGGTTGTGGACACACCATGGTTGACCAACCAGCATCTTGCACGTGGTCCCTTGGGGACACCGGGTGTCCACACAAGTTGGTCTTCTCATGGAGGTCTTGACTTGGACGCACCGTGGCCAACCATGGATGATCTGACACGTGGTTCCCTTCTCACACTGGATGTCACTGCAGGTCAGTTGGTGATGGACACACTGAGGCCACCCCTGGAGCATCCGGCACCTGGTCCCTTGGGGACAATGGACGTCTCTACAAGTTGGTGTCCCGAGAAACGTCTTGGGTTGGACACAGCGTGGCCAACCATGGATGATCTGACACGTGCTTCCCTTCTCACACTGGATGGCACTGCAGGTCGGTTCAATGTGGACACACTGTGGTTGAGCATCCAGTGTCTTGCATGTGGTCCCTTGGGGACAGTGGACGTCACTACACGAAGGTGCCCTCGGGGGCATCTTGTCTTGGACACACTGTGGCCAACCATTGACCATGTGACACGTGGTTCCCTTCTGGCATTGGATGTCACTGCAGGACGGTTCAATGTGGACACACCGTGGTTGACCATCCAGCATCTTGCACGTGGTCCCTTGGGGACACTGGAGGTCATTGCAGGATGGTCTCCTGATGGACGTCTTGGATTGGACACACCGTGGCCAACCATTGACCATGTGACACGTGGTTCCCTTCTCACACTGGATGTCACTGCAGGACGGTTCAATGTGGACACACCGTGGTTGACCATCCAGCATCTTGCATGTGGTCCCTCTGGGACACCGGGTGTCCCCACAAGTTGGTCTTCTCATGGAGGTCTTGACTTGGACACAGCGTGGCCAACCATGGATGATCTGACACGTGGATCCCTTCTCACATTGGATGTCCTGGCAGGATGGGGGGTTGTGGACACACTGTGGTTGACCATCCAGCATCTTGCACGTGGTCCCTTTGGGACACTGGATACTCCTGCAGGTTGGTCTCCTTGGGGACGTCTTGGATTGAACACAGCGTGGCCACCCATCCACCATGTGACATGTGGTTCCCTTCTGGCACTGGACATCAAGGCAGGATGGGTGGTTGTGGACACACCGTGGTTGACCATGCAGCATCTTGCACGTGGTCCCTTGTGGACAGTGAACATCCTGGCAAGATGGCCGCCTGGTAAATGTCCTGGGTTGGACACATTTGGGCCACCCATCAATGATCTGACACGTGGTTCCCTTCTCACATTGGATGGCACTGCAGGACGGTTGGTGATGGACACACTGTGGTTGAGCATCCAGCATCTTGCACGTGGTCCCTTGGGGACACTGGAGGTCATTGCAAGTCAGTCCCCTTGGGGACGTCTTCGATTGGACACACTGTGGCCAATCATCAATGATCTGACACGTGGTTCCCTTCACACACTGGGTGTCCTGGCAGGTCAGTTGGTGATGGACACACTGGGGCCACCCCTGGAGCATCCGGCACCTGGTCCCTTGGGGACAATGGACGTCTCCACAAGTTGGTGTCCTGAGAACCATCTTGGGTTGGACACACTGTGGCCAACCATGGATGATCTGACATGTGCTTCCCTTCTCACACTGGATGTCACTGCAGGACGGTTCAATGTGGACACACCGGGGTTGACCATCGAGCATCTTGCACGTGGTCCCTTGGGGACACTGGAGGTCATTGCAGGATGGTCTCCTGATGGACGTCTTGGATTGGAGACACTGTGGCCAACCATTGACCATGTGACACGTGGTTCCCTTCTCACACTGGATGTCACTGCAGGATGGGGGGTTGTGGACACACCGTGGTTGACCATCCAGCATCTTGCACGTGGTCCCTTGGGGACACTGGGTGTCCCCACAAGTTGGTCTTCTGACAGACGTCTTGACTTGGATGCACCGTGGCCAACCATGGATGATCTGACACGTGGTTCCCTTCTCACATTGGATGTCCTGGCAGGATGGGGGGTTGTGGACACACCGTGGTTGACCAACCAGCATCTTGCACGTGGTCCCTTGGGGACACCGGGTGTCCACACAAGTTGGTCTTCTCATGGAGGTCTTGACTTGGACACAGCGTGGCCAACCATGGATGATCTGACACGTGGTTCCCTTCTCACACTGGATGTCACTGCAGGACGGTTGGTGATGGACACACTGTGGTTGACCATCCACCATCTTGCACGTGGTCCCTTGGGGACACTGGAGGTCATTGCAAGTCAGTCCCCTTGGGGACGTCTTGGATTGGACACACTGTGGCCAATCATCAATGATCTGACATGTGGTTCCCTTCTCACATTGGACATCATGGCAGGATAGAGAGTTGTGGACACACTGTGGTTGACCATGCAGTGTCTTGCACGTGGTCCCTTGGGGACAGTGAACATCCTGACAAGATGGCTGCCTAGAAAACGTCGTGGTTTGGACACATTGTGGCCACCCATTGACCACGTGACACATGGTTCCCTTCTCACATTGGATGTCACTGCAGGACGGTTCAATGTGGACACACCGTGGTTGACCATCCAGCATCTTGCACGTGGTCCCTCTGGGACACCGGGTGTCCCCACACGTTGGTCTTCTCATGGAGGTCTTGACTTGGACACAGCGTGGCCAACCATGGATGATCTGACACGTGGTTCCCTTCTCACATTGGATGTCCTGGCAGGATGGGGGGTTGTGGACACACTGTGGTTGACCATCCAGCATCTTGCACGTGGTCCCTTTGGGACAGTGGATGTCACTACATGAAGGTGCCCTCAGGGGCATCTTGGGTTGGACACAGTGTGGCCAACCATCCACCATGTGACACGTGGTTCCCTTCTGGCATTGGATGTCACTACAGGACGGTTGGTGATGGACACACTGTGGTTGACCATCCACCATCTTGCACGTGGTCCCTTGGGGACACTGGGTGTCACTACATGAAGGTGCCCTCAGTGGCATCTTGGATTGGACACAGCGTGGCCAACCATCGCTGATCTGACACGTGGTTCCCTTCTCACATTGGATGTCACTGCAGGATGGGGGGTTGTGGACACACTGCGGTTGGTCATCCAGCATCTTGCACGTGGTCCCTTGGGGACACTGGGTGTCCCCACAAGTTGGTCTTCTCATGGAGGTCTTGACATGGACACACCTTGGCCAACCATGGATGATCTGACACATGGTTCCCTTCTCACATTGGATGTCACTGCAGGACGGTTGGTGATGGACACACTGTGGTTGACCATCCAGCATCTTGCACGTGGTCCCTTGGGGACACTGGGTGTCACTACAGGATGGTCTCCTGATGGACGTCTTGGATTGGACACACCTTGGCCAACCATCCACCATGTGACACGTGGTTCCCTTCTCACATTGGATGTCACTGCAGGACAGTGGGTGATGGACACACTGTGGTTGACCATCCAGCATCTTGCACGTGGTCCCTTGGGGACACTGGAGGTCATTGCAAGTCGGTCCCCTTGGGGACATCTTGGGTTGGATGCACCTTGGCCAATCATCAATGATCTGACATGTGGTTCCCTTCTGGCACTGGACATCATGGCAGGATGGGGGGTTGTGGACACACTGTGGTTGACCATCCAGCATCTTGCACGTGGTCCCTTTGGGACACTGTGTGTCACTACAAGATGGTCTCCTTGGGGACATCTTGGATTGGACACACCTTGGCCAATCATCGATGATCTGACACGTGGTTCCCTTGTCACATTGGATGTCCTGGCAGGATGGGGGGTTGTGGACACACCGTGTTTGACCATCCAGCATCTTGCACGTGGTCCCTTGGGGACAATGGAGGTCACTGCAAGTCTGTCCCCCTGGGGACGTCTTGGATTGGACGCACCTTGGCCAATCATCGACGATCTGACACATGGTTCCCTTCTCACATTGGACAGCACTGCAGGACGGTTGGTGATGGACACACCGTGGTTGGCCATTGGTCACCTGGCACCTGGTCCCCTGGGGACAGCTGACGTCACTACAGGAAGGCGCCCTCAGGGACGCCTTGGATTGGACGCAGCGTGGCCAACCACGCGCCAGGACGCACTCGGTGCCGCGGGGGCAGCGGAACCCGCTGCAGGTGGGCGGGTCCTGGACACAATTGGGCCAATCACGGACCATCCTGCAGATGGCGCCGGGGGGACAACGGGTGTCCCTGCAGGACGGGACGGGCCCCACACATGTGGGTCCCCCGGCCGCCATCTTGCATTGGGTTCCATGTCCACAATGGACGTTGTCACACGAGGGTTTGGGGACACATTTGGGCCACCCATCGGCCATCTTGCACGTGGTGCCCTGGGGACAGGGCAGGGGACACGGGGGGGGACACCCGGACAGACACGGCGGGGGACACGGCCCTGCGGAGGAGCCGCTGCCCCACACACCTGGGCCCCCCGGCGGCCATCTTGCATTGGGTGCCTTGTCTACAATGGACGTTGTCACACGAGGGTTTGGGGACACACTTGGGCCATCCGTCCACCATCTTGCATTGGGTTCCATGGCCACAACGGATGTTCCTACACGATGGTTTGGGGACACATTTGGGCCACCCGTCCACCATCTTGCATTGGGTTCCAGGTCCACAATGGATGCTCTTACATGATGGTTTGGGGACACATTTGGGTACCCCGTCCACCATCTTGCATTGGGTTCCTTCTCCACAACGGACGTTGTCACATGAGGGTTTGGGGACACACTTGGGCCACCCATCCACCATCTTGCATTGGGTTCCATGTCCACAACGGATGTTCCTACATGAGGGTTTGGGGACACATTTGGGCCACCCATCCACCATCTTGCATTGGGTTCCATGGCCACACCGGACGTTGTCACACGAGGGTTTGGGGACACATTTGGGTCCATCACCCACCATCTTGCATTGGGTTCCTTCTCCACACCGGACGTTGTCACATGATGGTTTGGGGACACATTTGGGTCCATCACCCACCATCTTGCATTGCGTTCCATGTCCACAACGGACGTTGTCACATGATGGTTTGGGGACACATTTGGGTCCATCACCCACCATCTTGCATTGCGTTCCATGTCCACAACGGACGTTGTCACACGAGGGTTTGGGGACACACTTGGGTCCATCACCCACCATCTTGCATTGGGTTCCGTGTCCACAACGGACGTTGTCACATGAGGGTTTGGGGACACATTTGGGCCACCCGTCCACCATCTTGCATTGGGTTCCATGGCCACACCGGACGTTGTCACACGAGGGTTTGGGGACACATTTGGGTCCATCACCCACCATCTTGCATTGGGTTCCATGGCCACAACGGACGTTGTCACATGATGGTCTGGGGACACATTTGGGTCCATCACCCACCATCTTGCATTGCGTTCCATGTCCACAACGGACGTTGTCACACGAGGGTTTGGGGACACACTTGGGTCCATCACCCACCATCTTGCATTGGGTTCCGTGTCCACACCGGACGTTGTCACATGAGGGTTTGGGGACACATTTGGGCCACCCGTCCACCATCTTGCATTGGGTTCCATGGCCACACCGGACGTTGTCACACGAGGGTTTGGGGACACATTTGGGTCCATCACCCACCATCTTGCATTGGGTTCCATGGCCACAACGGACGTTGTCACATGAGGGTTTGGGGACACATTTGGGCCACCCGTCCACCATCTTGCATTGGGTTCCATGGCCACACTGGACGTTGTCACACGAGGGTTTGGGGACACATTTGGGTCCATCACCCACCATCTTGCATTGGGTTCCATGGCCACAACGGACGTTGTCACATGATGGTTTGGGGACACATTTGGGTCCATCACCCACCATCTTGCATTGCGTTCCATGTCCACAACGGACGTTGTCACACGAGGGTTTGGGGACACACTTGGGTCCATCACCCACCATCTTGCATTGGGTTCCGTGTCCACAACGGACGTTGTCACATGATGGTTTGGGGACACATTTGGGTCCATCACCCACCATCTTGCATTGGGTTCCTTCTCCACACCGGACGTTGTCACACGAAGGTTTGGGGACACACTTGGGTCCATCACCCACCATCTTGCATTGGGTTCCATGTCCACACCGGACCTTGTCACACGAGGGTTTGGGGACACATTTGGGCCACCCGTCCACCATCTTGCATTGGGTTCCATGGCCACACCGGACCTTGTCACACGCGGCTTTGGGGACACATTTGGGTCTGTCGTCCCCCATGGCGCAGATGGTCCCGTCCCCACATGTCCCCCCCCCGGCACCTCGTGGCCGCTGGGTCGGCACCTGGGGCACAAAAGCAGGAACGGGTGCAGCCACTTTTGGGGCCAAAAATGCCAGATTTGGGGTTGGGGGGGGGAAAGGGAGATGTGGGATGAAAAGGTGGGAGTTTTGGGGACTGGAAATGGCAAATTTGGGGCTGGAAACACAAGATTTGGGGCTGGAAACTCCAAATGTGGGGCTGGAGATGGAAAGGAAGAGAGGGGAAGAAAATGGGGGTGGATTTGGGCTTAGAAACAGGAGATTTGGGGCAAGAAACTCCAGATGTGGGGCTGGAGGTTGGAAGGAAGAGATGGAAGGAAAATGTGGGTGGTTTTGGGGCTAGAAACACCAAATTTGGGGCTGGAAACAGCAACTTTGGGGTCAGAGACGGCCAGGGTCGGGTGGGGGGGAAGGTGGGGTTGTGGGGGGTGGGATTTGGGTGGAAAAGTGGGGGTTTTGGGCAAAACGAGACTCACCACATGGGAGCAGGAAGCAAAGCCAGAGCAGCAGCGTCTGCGGGGGCCCCATCTGCCCCACACATGGGGGGTGAGAAGGGGACCCAGGCATCCGGGACACCCCCATAACCCCCCAGCCCGGAATAGGGACCCAGGCGTCCGGGACCCACACCCTGACCCATAAACCCCCCCAGACCAGAATGGGGACCCAGGCATCTGGGACGCCCCCATAACCCCCAGCCTGGAAAGGGGACCCAGGCGTCCGGGACCCACCCGCCCCATAACCCCCCAGACCCGAAAGGGGACCCAGGCATCTGGGACGCCCCCATAACCCCCCAGCCTGGAATAGGGACCCAGGCGTCCGGGACCCACCCACCTCATAACCCCCCAGACCAGAAAGGGGACCCAGGCATCCGGGACCCACCCACACCATAGACCACCAGAATAGAAAAGGGACCCAGGCGTCCGGGACCCACCCCCACCACAGACCCCTAGAATGGAACAGGGACCCAGGCATCCGGGACCCCCCTGTCCCATAGTCCCCCAGCCCAAAAAAGGGACCCAGGCATCCGGGACCCCCCATAATCCTGCAGTCCAGAAAAGGGACCCAGGCGTCCAGGACTCACCGTGCCGGCTCCGTGGGGCAGCGGCTCCTCCGAGGGCTCCGGGTTTTTATAGGGGCTCATGGGGCAGCATCAGCCAATGGGGTGCGAGCTCCACCCCCTGGGGCACAGATAAGATCTGGGACTTGGGGGGCAGGCCCCCGTGTCCGTCTGTCCGCACACGGATGTGTCCTTCTGTCCGTCCATCCCCCATCTGTCCATCTTCTCTGTCCCATGTCCGTCCATCTCCATCGATCCAACTTTCTCTCTGTCCATCTTCTCCATCCATCTGTCCATCCACCACCCCCCACCGTCCATCCGTCTGTCTGTCCGTCCATCTCTCAAATCATCTGTATGTTCTCTCCATCCATGGGTCCGTCCATCCGTCTGTCCTTCCGTCCATCTTCTCCATCCACCGATCTGTCCATCCCCAACCATCCGTCCATAACCCACCTGCCCATCCATCCGTCCATCACCCATCCATCCACCCACCCATTCATGTCCATCCATCTGTCCATCCATCTGTCCATCTTCTTCTCCCGCCATCCATGTTCTCCAACCATCTTCATCCATCAACCATGTTCTTCTCCATCCATTTATCCTTCTCCATTTGTCCATTTTCTCCACCCATCCATCATCCATCATCCATCATCATCCATCCATCATCCATCCGTCATCCATCATCCATCATTCATCATCCATCATCCATCCATCATCCATCATCATCCATCCATCATCCATCATCATCCATCATCCATCATCCATCATCCATCCATCATCCATCATCCATCATCCATCATCATCCATCCATCATCCATCATCATCCATCATCATCCATCATCCATCATCCATCCATCATCCATCATCATCCATCCATCATCCATCATCATCCATCCATCATCCATCATCATCCATCCATCATCCATCATCATCCATCATCCATCATCCATCATCCATCCATCATCCATCATCCATCATCCATCATCATCCATCCATCATCCATCCATCATCCATCATCCATCATCCATCATCATCCACCCATCATCCATCATCATCCATCATCCATCCATCATCCATCTTCTATCCATCATCCATCATCCATCCATCATCCATCATCCATCATCCATCATCCATCATCCATCCATCATCCATCATCCATCATCCACGTTCTCTCCATCCCCCCTTCTCCCTCCCCTCCCCCCGAGGACCCAGGCGTCCGGGCCGGGCCCAGCAGGTCCCTCTGCTCCCCTGCACCGGATAATTGAGCAGCGCTGGGTGGAGCCTTTTGTTCTGCAGAACAATGGGGGACCCAGGCGTCCGGGTGGGGGGGACCCAGGCGTCCGGGAGTGACACCCCCCCCCCGCCCGGCCCAAAGCCCCACCCACACCCAGGGACCCAGGCGTCCGGGGAATGTGGGGGGCGCAGGGTAGGGTAGAGCCCCATGGAATACCCAGGGACCCAGGCATCACCCAAGAAGGACCCAGGCATCCGGGTACCCGTCCCCACCCCACCCAAAAGGGACCCAGGAGTCCAGGGACTCTCCCCATTCCCCCTCAAATGGGACCCAGGAGTCCGGGGACTCTCCCCACCCCCAAAAACGGACCCAGGAGTCCGGGGACTCTCCGCACCCCCCAAAGGGACCCAAGAGTCCGGGGGCTCTCCCCACCCCCCAAAAAGGGACCCAGGAGTCCGGGAACTCTCCCCACCCCCGAAAAGGGACCCAGGAGTCCAGTGACTCTCCCCATTCCCCCTCAAATGGGACCCAGGAGTCCAGGGACTCTCCGCACCCCCAAAAGGGACCCAAGAGTCCGGGGGCTCTCCGCACCCCCCAAAAGGGACCCAGGAGTCCAGGGACTCTCCCCACCCCACAAAGGGACCCAGGCGTCCAGCTGCGGGTCAGTCCCTCCCCCGTTAATTACTGAGCAAACGAACAAACGGCCCCGGGACAGCACGGTCCGGAGAGCAGCCCGGACGCCTGGGTCCCTCCGAACGCCTGGGTCCCCCCGAACTCCTGGGTCCCCCTGAACTCCTGGGTCCCTCCCAAACTCCTGGGTCCCTCCCAAACTCCTGGGCCCTTACAGAACTCCTGGTTTCATCCTGGACTCCTGGGACCCCTCCCGAACTCCTGGGTCCCCCCCTATAATCCTTTCCCGAACTCCTGGGTCCCTCCCGAACTCCTGGGTCCCCCCCGAACCCCTGGGTCCCTCTTGAACTCCTGTGTCCCCCCCGAACTCCTGGGTCCCTCGGGCACTCCTGGGTCCCTCTCAAACTCTTGGGTCCCCTCCCGAACTCCTGGGTCCCCCCCTATAATCCTTTCCCGAACTCCTGGGTCCCTCCCGAACTCCTGGGTCCCCTCCCGAACTCCTGGACCCGCCCTGAACTCCTGGGTCCTTCCAGAACTCCTGGGTCCCTCCCGAACTCCTGGGTCCATCCCGAACTCCTGGGTCCCTCCCGAACTCCTGGGTCCACCCCGAACTCCTGCGCCCTTCCAGAACTCCTGGGTCCCCCCCTGAACTCCTGGGTCCCTTGGGGCACTCCTGGGTCCCTCCCAAAGTCCTGGGTCCCATCCCGAACTCCTGGGTCCCCCCCCCATCATCCTTTCCTGAACTCCTGGGTCCCTCCCAAACTCCTGCGTCCCTGGGGCACTCCTGGGTCCGTCCCGAACTCCTGGGTCCATCCCGAACTCCTGGGTCATCCCGAACTCCTGGGTCCATCCTTTGATCTCCTGGGTCCTCCTGAACTCCTGGGTCCCCCCCCGAACTCCTGGGTCCCTTCTGCACTCCTGGGTTCCTCCAGAACTCCTGAGTGCCCCCCCTGAACCCAGGAACCCAGGAGTTTGGGAGGGACCCAGGAGTTCGGGGGACCCAGGAGTTCGGGAGGACCCAGGAGTGCTCCAAGGGACCCAGGAGTTCAGAGAGGACCCAGGAGCTCAGGGGGACACAGGAATTCAGGGGGGACCCAGGAGTACCCCAGGGACGCAGGAGTTTGGGATGGGACCCAGGAGTTCGGGAAGGACCCAGGAGTTCAGGAGGGACCCAGGAATTCGGGAAGGACCCAGGAGTGCCCCAGGGACGCAGGAGTTTGGGAGGGACCCAGGAGTTCGGGATGGACCCAGGAGTTCGGGGGGGACCCAGGAGTTCCGGAGGACCCAGGAGTTCGGGGGGACCCAAGAGTTCGGGGGGACCTAGGAGTTCAGGGAAAGGATTATAGGGGGGGACCCAGGAGTTTGGGGGGACCAGGAGTTCCGGAGGACCCAGGAGTTCGGAGGGGACCCAGGAGTTCAGGAGGGACCCAGGAGTTCGGGATGGACCCAGGAGTTCGGGGGGACCCAAGAGTTCGGGAGGGACCTAGGAGTTCAGGGAAAGGATTATAGGGGGGGACCCAGGAGTTCGGGATGGACCCAGGAGTTCGGGGGGACCCAGGAGTTCGGGGGAACCCAAGAGTTCGGGGGGGACCCAGGAGTTCGGGGAAAGGATTATAGGGGGGGACCCAGGAGTTCGGGGGGGGACCCAGGAGTTCCGGAGGACCCAGGAGATCAGGAGGGACCCAGGAGTTCGGGATGGACCCAGGAGTTCGGGGGGACCCAGGAATTCAGGGAAAGGATTATAGGGGGGGGACCCCAGGAGTTCGGGAGGGACACAGGGGTTTGGGGGGACCCAGGAGTGCCCCAGGGACCCAGGAGTTCGGGAGTGCCCGAGACCCAATCCCAGTTCCCCCCCCCGATTCTGACGCCGTTTCTTGAGCACAAAATAAACCCTGTTTAATGGAGCAATTTGGGGGGGGCACAAAATAACGGGGGGGGGGGGGCACAATGGGGTGTTTCGGGGTGTCTGGGGGTGTTTGGGGGGGATGTTTTGGGGTGTCAGAGGCTGTTTTGGGGGTTATTTGGGGATATCTGGGGGTGTTTTTGGGGTGTCGGGAGGCTGTTTGGGGGGGCTGTTTTGGGGTATTTTTGGGGTGTCGGGGGGTGTTTTGGGGTGTCCGGGCTATTTTGGGGGGGGCTGTTTTTGGGGGTGTCTGGAGGTGTTTTTGGGGTGTCTGGGGCTGGTTTTGGGGGCATATTTTGGGGTGTCTGGGGGTGTTTTTGGGGGTGTCGGAGGTGTGTTTGGGGGGGGCTGTTTTTGGGGTGCGTGGGGGCTGTTTTGGGGGTGTTTTTGGGGTGTCAGGGGGTGTTTTGGGGGTGTCTGGGGGTGTTTTTGGGATGTCAGGAGGCTGTTTGGGGGGGGCTGTTTGGGGGCCCTGTTTTGGGGTGTCTGGGGGTGTTTTGGGGTGTCCGGGGGTGTTTTGGGGTGTCCGGGCTGTTTTGGGGGGTGTTGGGGGGTGGTTTTGGGGGTGTCTGGGAGCTATTTTGGGGGTATTTCTGGGGTGTTGGGGGCTGCTTCGGGGGGTGTTTTGGGGGTGCCGGGGGTTGGTTTTGGGGTTGTTGGGGGGTGTTTTGGGGGTGTCAGGGGGTGGTTTTGGGGGTGTTGGGGCTGTTTTGGGGGGTGGTTTTGGGGGTGTCAGGGGGTGGTTTTGGGGGTGTCAGGGGGTGTTCTGGGGGGTGTTTTTGGGGGTGTTGGGGGCTGTTTCGGGGGTGTTTTTGGGGTGTCGGGGGCTGTTTTCGGGGGGGTGTTTTTGGGGGTGTCGGGGGGTGTTTCGGGGGTGTTTTTGGGGGTGTCGGGGGGTGTTTCGGGGGATGGTTTTGGGGTGTCGGGGGTGTTTCGGGGGGTGTTTTTTGGGGGTGTCGGGGGGTGTTCTGGGGGGTG
>JAVLUU010000712.1:42500-45000 GCA_032206185.1 Columba guinea
CTTTCTTTCTTCTTTTTTTTTCTTTCTTTCTTTTTAATTTCTTTCTTTCTTTCTTTCTTTCTATCTTTGTTTCTTTCTTTCTTTCTTTCTTTCTTTCTTTTTAATTTCTTTCTTTCCTACGTTCTTTCTTTCTTTCTTTCTTTTTTCTTTCTTTCTTTCTTTCTTTCTTTCTTTCTTTCTTTCCTTTTTCTTTCTTTCTTTCTTTTTTATTTCTTTCTTTCTTTCTTTTTTCTTTCTTTCTTTCTTTCTTTCTTTCTTTTTTCTTTCTTCCTTTCTTTTTAATTTCTTTCTTTTTAATTTCTTTCTTTCTTTCTTTCTTTTTAATTTCTTTCTTTCTATTTTCTTTCTTTCTTTCTTTCTTTTTTCTTTCTTTCTTTATTTCTTTCTTTCTTTTTATTTTCTTTCTTTCTTTCTTTCCTTCTTTCTTTTTTCCTTTCTTTCTTTTTTCCTTCTTTCTTTCTTTCTTTCTTTCTTTCTTTTTAATTTCTTTCTTTCTTTCTTTCTTTCCTACGTTCTTTCTTTCTTTCTTTTTTCTTTCTTTCTTTCTTTCTTTCCTACGTTCTTTCTTTCTTTCTTTCTTCTTTCTTTCTTTCTTTCTTTCATTCTTTCTTTTTTCTTTCTTTCTTTCCTACGTTCTTTCTTTCTTCTTTTTTTTCTTTCTTTCTTTTTAATTTCTTTCTTTCTTTCTTTCTTTCTATCTTTGTTTCTTTCTTTCTTTCTTTCTTTCTTTCTTTTTAATTTCTTTCTTTCCTACGTTCTTTCTTTCTTTCTTTCTTTCTTTTTTTTTTCTTTCTTTCTTTTTAATTTCTTTCTTTCTTTCTTTCTTTCTATCTTTGTTTCTTTCTTTCTTCTTTCTTTCTTTCTTTCTTTCTTTCTTTCTTTTTAATTTCTTTCTTTCCTACGTTCTTTCTTTCTTTCTTTCTTTTTTCTTTCTTTCTTTCTTTCTTTCTTTCTTTCCTTTTTCTTTCTTTCTTTCTTTTTTATTTCTTTCTTTCTTTCTTTTTTCTTTCTTTCTTTCTTTCTTTCTTTTTTCTTTCTTTCTTTCTTTTTAATTTCTTTCTTTCTTTTTTCTTTCTTTCTTTCTTTCTTTTTAATTTCTTTCTTTCTATTTTCTTTCTTTCTTTCTATCTTTTTTCTTTCTTTCTTTATTTCTTTCTTTCTTTTTAATTTCTTTCTTTCTTTCTTTCCTTCTTTCTTTTTTTCTTTCTTTCTTTTTTCCTTCTTTCTTTCTTTCTTTCTTTCTTTCTTTTTAATTTCTTCCTTTCTTTCTTTCTTTCTTTCTTTCCTACGTTCTTTGTTTCTTTCTTTTTTCTTTCTTTCTTTCTTTCTTTCTTTCTTTCCTACGTTCTTTCTTTCTTTCTTTCTTCTTTCTTTCTTTCTTTCTTTCTTTTTTCTTTCTTTCTTTCCTACGTTCTTTCTTTCTTACTTTCTTTCTTTTTTCTTTCTTTCTTTCTTTCTTTCTTTCTTTCTTTCTTTCTTTCTTTCTTTCTTTCTTTTTTCTTTCTTCCTTTTTTCTTTCTTTCTTTCTTTCTTTCTTTCTTTCTTTCTTTCTTTTTAATTTCTTACTTTCTTTCTTTCCTACGTTCTTTCTTTCTTTCTTTTTTCTTTCTTTCTTTCTTTCTTTCTTTCTTCCTTTTTTCTTTCTTTCTCTCTTTCTTTTTTCTTTCTTTCTTTCTTTCTTTCTTTATTTTAATTTCTTTCTTTCTTTTTTCTTTCTTTCTTTCTTTCTTTTCTCTTTCTTTCTTTCTTTCTTTTTAATTTCTTTCTTTCCTATTTTCTTTTTTTCTTTCTGTCTTTCTTACGTTCTTTCTTTCTTTCTTTCTTTTTTCTTTCTTTCTTTCTTTTTTCTTTCTTTCTTTCTTTTTAATTTCTTTCTTTCTTTTTTCTTTCTTTCTTTCTTTCTTTATTTTAATTTCTTTCTTTCTTTCTTTCTTTTTTTCTTTTTTCTTCCTTTCTTTCTTTCCTACGTTCTTTCTTTCTTTATTTCTTCTTCTTTCTTTATTTCTTTCTTTTTAATTTCTTTCTTTCTTTCTTTCTTTCTTTTTAATTTCTTTCTTTCCTACGTTCTTTCTTTCTTTCTTTCTTTCTTTCTTTCTTTTTAATTTCTTTCTTTCTTTCCTACGTTCTTTCTTTCTTTTATTTTCTTTCTTTCATTCTTTCTTTCTTTTTTCTTTATTTTATTTTCTTTCTTTCATTCTTTCTTTTTTCTTTCTTTTATTTTCTTTCTTTCTTTCTTTCTTACTTTCTTTCTTTCTTTCTTTTTAATTCCTTTCTTTTTTTCTTTCTTTCCTACGTTCTTTCTTTCTTTCTTTTATCTTTCTTTCTTTCTTTCTTTCCTACGTTCTTTCTTTCTTTCTTTCTTCTTTCTTTCTTTCTTTCTTTCATTCTTTCTTTTTTCTTTCTTTCTTTCCTACGTTCTTTCTTTCTTTCTTTCTTTCTTCTTTTTTTTTCTTTCTTTCTTTTTAATTTCTTTCTTTCTTTCTTTCTTTCTATCTTTGTT
>JAVLUU010000712.1:75000-77500 GCA_032206185.1 Columba guinea
CTTTCTTTCCTTCTTTCTTTCTTTCTTTCTTTCTTTCTTTCTTTTTAATTTCTTTCTTTCTTTCTTTCTTTCCTACGTTTTCTTTCTTTCTTTTTTCTTTCTTTCTTTCTTTCTTTCTTTTTTCTTTCTTTCTTTCTTTCTTTTTTCTTTCTTTCCTTCTTTCTTTATTTTAATTTCTTTCTTTCTTTTTTCTTTCTTTCTTTCTTTTTTCTTTCTTTCTTTCTTTATTTCTTTTTAATTTCTTTCTTTCTTTTTTATTCTTTCTTTCTTTTTAATTTCTTTCTTTCTTTCTATCTTTCTTACTTTCTTTCTTTCTTTCCCACGTTCTTTCTTTCTTTCTTTCTTCTTTCTTTTTTTTTTCTTTCTTTCATTCTTTCTTTCTTTTTTCTTTCTTTCTTTCTTTCTTTCTTCTTCTTTCTTTCTTTCTTTCTTTCTTTTCAGTTTCTTTCTTTCTTTCTTTCTTTCCTACGTTCTTTGTTTCTTTCTTTTTTCTTTCTTTCTTTCTTTCTTTCCTACGTTCTTTCTTTCTTTCTTTCTTCTTTCTTTCTTTCTTTCTTTCTTTCTTTTTAATTTCTTTCTTTCTTTCTTTCTTTCCTACGTTCTTTCTTTCTTTTTTCTTTCTTTCTGTCTTTCTTTCTTTCTTTCTTTCTTTCTTTAATTTCTTTCTTTCTTTCTTTTTTCTTTCTTTCCTACGTTCTTTCTTTCATTCTTTCTTTCTTTCCTTCTTTCTTTTTTCTTTCTTTCTTTCTTTCCTTCTTTCTTTCTTTTTTCTTTCTTTCCTTTTTCT
Organism: Columba guinea; assembly: GCA_032206185.1. NCBI lineage: Eukaryota > Metazoa > Chordata > Aves > Columbiformes > Columbidae > Columba > Columba guinea. The sequence continues at coordinate 75,788 of JAVLUU010000712.1, forward strand.
TTCTTTCTTTCTTTCTTTCTTTTTAATTACTTTCTTTCTTTCTTTCTTTCTTTCCTACGTTCTTTCTTTCTTTTATTTTCTTTCTTTCTTTCTTTCTTTTTAATTTCTTTCTTTCTTTCTTTCTTTCTTTCTTCTTTCTTTCTTTCCTTCTTTCTTTTTTTCTTTCTCTCTTTTTTCTTTCTTTCTTTTTTTCTTTCCTTCTTTATTTCTTTCCTTCTTTCTTTCTTTCTTTCTTTTTAATTTCTTTCTTTCTTACTTTCTTTCCTACGTTCTTTTTTCTTTCTTTTTTCTTTCTTTCTTTCTTTCTTTCTTTCTTTCTTTCTTTCTTTCTTTCTTTCTTTCTTTCTTTCCTACGTTCTTTCTTTATTTCTTCTTTCTTTCTTTCTTTCCTTCTTTCTTTTTTTCTTTCTTTCTTTTTTCTTTCTTTCTTTCTTTCTTTTTAATTTCTTTCTTTCTTTCTTTCTTTCCTAAGTTCTTTCTATCTTTTTTCTTTCTTTCTTACTTTCTTTCTTTCTTTCCTACGTTCTTTCTTCCTTTCTTTCTTTCTTTCTTTTTTTCTTTCTTTCTTTCCTACGTTCTTTCTTTCTTTCCTTCTTTCTTCTTTTTTTTCTTTCTTTCTTTTTAATTTCTTTCTTTCTTTCTTTCTATCTTTGTTTCTTTGTTTGTTTCTTTCTTTCTTTCTTTCTTTCTTTCTTTTTAATTTCTTTCTTTCCTACGTTGTTTCTTTCTTTCTTTTTTCTTTCTTTCTTTTTTTCTTTCTTTCTTTTTTCTTTCTTTCTTTTTTCTTTCTTTCTTTCTTCCTTTCTTTCCTTCTTTCTTTCTTTCTTTCTTTCTTTCTTTTAATTTCTTTCTTTCTTTCTTTCTTTCCTACGTTTTCTTTCTTTCTTTTTTCTTTCTTTCTTTCTTTCTTTCTTTCTTTTTAATGTCTTTCTTTCTTTCTTTCTTTTTTCTTTCTTTCTTTCTTTTTAATTTCTTTCTTTCTTTCTTTCTTTCTTTTTAATTTCTTTCTTTCTTTCTTTCTTTCTTTCTTTCCTACGTTCTTTCTTTCTTTCTTTCTTCTTTCTTTCTTTCTTTCCTTCTTTCTTTTTTTCTTTCTTTCTTTCTTTTTTCTTTCTTTCTTTCTTTCTTACTTTTTAATTTCTTTCTTTCTTTCTTTCTTTCTTTCTTTCTTTTTAATTTCTTTCTTTCCTACGTTCTTTCTTTCTTTCTTTCTTTCTTTCTTTTTTCTTTTCTTTCTTTCTTTTTTCTTTCTTTCTTTCTTTCTTTCTTTCTTTCTTTCTTTCTTTCTTTCTTTCCTACGTTCTTTCTTTCTTTTTTCTTTCTTTCTTTCTTTCTTTCTTTCCTACGTTCTTTCTTTCTTTCTTTCTTTTTAATTTCTTTCTTTCTTTCTTTCTTTCCTACGTTCTTTCTTTCTTTCTTTCTTCTTTCTTTCTTTCTTTCTTTTTTCTTTCTTTCTTTCCTACGTTCTTTCTTTCTTACTTTCTTTCTTTTTTCTTTCTTTCTTTCCTTCTTTCTTTCTTTCTTTCTTTCTTTCTTTCTTTCTTTTTTCGTTCTTCCTTTTTTCTTTCTTTCTTTCTTTCTTTCTTTCTTTTTAATTTCTTTCTTTCTTTCTTTCCTACGTTCTTTCTTTCTTTCTTTTTTCTTTCTTTCTTTCTTTCTTTCTTTTTTCTTTCTTTCTCTCTTTCTTTTTTCTTTCTTTCTTTCTTTCTTTCT
>JAVLUU010000712.1:117500-122500 GCA_032206185.1 Columba guinea
TTTCTTTTTTCTTTCTTTCTTTCTTTCTTTCTTTTTAATTTCTTTCTTTCTTTTTTCTTTCTTTCTTTCTTTCTTTTTAATTTCTTTCTTTCTTTCTTTCTTTCTATCTTTCTTTCTTTCTTACTTTCTTTCCTACGTTCTTTCTTTCTTTCTTTCTTCTTTCTTTCTTTCTTTCTTTCTTTTTTTCTTTCTTTCTTTCTTTCATTCTTTTTAATTTCTTACTTTCTTTCTTTCTTTCCTACGTTCTTTCTTTCTTTTATTTTCTTTCTTTCTTTCTTTCTTTTTTCTTTCTTTTATTTTCTTTCTTTCTTTCTTTCTTTCTTTTTTCTTTCTTTCTTTCTTTCTTTCCTATGTTCTTTCTTTCTTTCTTTCTTCTTTCTTTCTTTCTTTCTTTCTTTCTTTCTTTTTTCTTTCTTTCTTTCCTACGTTCTTTCTTTCTTTCTTTCTTTCTTCTTTTTTTTCTTTCTTTCTTTTTAATTTCTTTCTTTCTTTCTTTCTTTCTATCTTTGTTTCTTTCTTTCTTTCTTTCTTTCTTTCTTTCTTTTTAATTTCTTTCTTTCCTACGTTCTTTCTTTCTTTCTTTCTTTTTTCTTTCTTTCTTTCTTTCTTTCTTTCTTTCTTTCTTTCTTTCTTTCTTTCTTTTTTCTTTCTTTCTTTTTTCTTTCTTTCTTTCTTTCTTTCCTTATTTCTTTCTTTCCTTCTTTCTTTCTTTCTTTTTAATTTCTTTCTTTCTTTCTTTCTTTCCTACGTTCTTTCTTTCTTTCTTTTTTCTTTCTTTCTCTCTTTCTTTCTTTCTTTTTTCTTTCTTTCTTCCTTTCTTTTTTCTTTCTTTCTTTCTTTATTTTAATTTCTTTCTTTCTTTTTTCTTTCTTTCTCTCTTTCCCACGTTTTTTCTTTCTTTCTTTCTTTCTTTCTTCTTTCTTTTTTCTTTCTTTCTTTCTTTCTTTCTTTCTTTTTTCTTTCTTTCTTTCTTTCCTACCTTCTTTCTTTCTTTCTTTCTTCTTCTTTCTTTCTTTCTTTTTAATTTCTTTCTTTCTTTCTTTCTTTTTAATTTCTTTCTTTCCTACGTTCTTTCTTTCATTCTTTCTTTCTTTTTTCTTTCTTTCTTTCTTTCTTTTTTCTTTCTTTCTTTCTTTCTTTTAAATTTCTTTCTTTCTTTTTTCTTTCTTTCTTTCATTCTTTTTAATTTCTTTCTTTCTTTCTTTCTTTCTTTCTATCTTTTTTTCTTTCTTTCTTTCTTTCCTACGTTCTTTCTTTCTTTCTTCTTTCTTTCTTTCTTTCTTTCTTTTGTTTCTTTCTTTCTTTTTTTCTTTCTTTCTTTCTTTCCTACGTTCTTTCTTTCATTCTTTTTTCTTTCTTTCTTTCTTTCTTTCTTTCTTTCTTTCTTTCTTTCTTTCTTTCTTTTTTCTTTCTTTCTTTCTTTCTTTCTTTCTTTCTTTCTTTTTTCTTTCTTTCCTACGTTCTTTCTTTCATTCTTTCTTTCTTTCTTTCTTTCTTTTTTCTTTCTTTCTTTCTTTCCTTCTTTCTTTCTTTTTTTCTTTCTTTCCTTTTTTTTTCTTTCTTTCTTTCTTTCTTTCTTTCTTTCTTTCTTTTTAATTACTTTCTTTCTTTCTTTCTTTCTTTCTTACGTTCTTTCTTTCTTGCTTTTTAATTTCTTACTTTCTTTCTTTCTTTCCTACGTTCTTTCTTTCTTTTATTTTCTTTCTTTCTTTCTTTCTTTTTAATTTCTTTCTTTCTTTTTTCTTTCTTTCTTTCTTTCTTTCTTTCTTTCTTTTTTCTTTCTTTCCTTCTTTCTTTCTTTCTTTTTAGTTTCTTTCTTTCTTTCTTTCTTTTTTCTTTCTTTCTTTCTTTCTTTCCTACGTTCTTTCTTTCTATCTTTCTTTCTTTCTTTCTTTTTTCTTTCTTTCTTTCTTTCTTTCTTTCTTTCTTTCTTTCTTTTTTCTTTCTTTCCTACGTTCTTTCTTTCATTATTTCTTTCTTTCTTTCTTTTTTCTTTCTTTCTTTCTTTCCTTCTTTCTTTCTTTTTTCTTTCTTTCCTTTTTCTTTCTTTCTTTCTTTCTTTCTTTTTAATTACTTTCTTTCTTTCTTTCTTTCTTTCTTTCCTACGTTCTTTCTTTCTTTTATTTTCTTTCTTTCTTTCTTTCTTTTTAATTTCTTTCTTTCTTTCTTTCTTTCTTTCTTCTTTCTTTCTTTCCTTCTTTCTTTTTTTCTTTCTTTCTTTTTTCTTTCTTTCTTTCTTTCTTTCCTTCTTTCTTTCTTTCCTTCTTTCTTTCTTTCTTTCTTTTTAATTTCTTTCTTTCTTTCTTTCTTTCCTACGTTCTTTCTTTCTTTCTTTTTTCTTTCTTTCTTTCTTTCTTTCTTTCTTTCTTTTTTCTTTCTTTCTTCCTTTCTTTTTTCTTTCTTTCTTTCTTTATTTTAATTTCTTTCTTTCTTTTCTTTCTCTCTTTCCCACGTTCTTTCTTTCTTTCTTTCTTTCTTTCTTCTTTCTTTTTTCTTTCTTTCTTTCTTTCTTTCTTTCTTTCTTTTTTCTTTCTTTCTTTCCTACCATCTTTCTTTCTTCTTCTTTATTTCTTTCTTTTTAATTTCTTTCTTTCTTTCTTTCTTTTTAATTTCTTTCTTTCCTACGTTCTTTCTTTCATTCTTTCTTTCTTTTTTCTTTCTTTCTTTCTTTCCTTTTTCTTTCTTTCTTTCTTTCTTTTAAATTTCTTTCTTTCTTTTTTCTGTCTTTCTTTCATTCTTTTTAATTTCTTTCTTTCTTTCTTTCTATCTTTTTTTCTTTCTTTCTTTCCTACGTTCTTTCTTTCTTTCTTCTTTCTTTCTTTCTTTCTTTCTTTCTTTTGTTTCTTTCTTTCTTTCTTTCTTTCTTTCTTTCTTTCTTTCCTACGTTCTTTCTTTCATTCTTTTTTCTTTCTTTCTTTCTGTCTTTCTTTCTTTTTTTCTTTCTTTCTTTCTTTCTTTCTTTTTTCTTTCTTTCTTTCTTTCTTTCTTTCTTTTTTCTTTCTTTCCTACGTTCTTTCTTTCATTCTTTCTTTCTTTCTTTCTTTCTTTTTTCTTTCTTTCTTTCTTTCCTTCTTTCTTTCTTTTTTTCTTTCTTTCATTTTTCTTTCTTTCTTTCTTTCTTTCTTTCTTTCTTTTTAATTACTTTCTTTCTTTCTTTCTTTCTTTCTTACGTTCTTTCTTTCTTGCTTTTTAATTTCTTACTTTCTTTCTTTCTTTCCTACGTTCTTTCTTTCTTTTATTTTCTTTCTTTCTTTCTTTCTTTTTAATTTCTTTCTTTCTTTTTTCTTTCTTTCTTTTTTCTTTCTTTCTTTCTTCCTTTTTTCTTTCTTTCCTTCTTTCTTTCTTTCTTTTTAATTTCTTTCTTTCTTTCTTTCTTTTTTCTTTCTTTCTTTCTTTCTTTCTTTCTTTCTTTCTTTCTTTCGTATAATTTCTTTCTTTCTTTCTTTCTTTCTTTCTTTCCTACGTTCTTTCTTTCTATCTTTCTTTCTTTCTTTCTTTTTTCTTTCTTTCTTTCTTTCTTTCTTTCTTTCTTTCTTTCTTTCTTTCTTTCTTTCTTTCTTTCTTTTTTCTTTCTTTCCTACGTTCTTTCTTTCATTCTTTCTTTCTTTCTTTCTTTTTTCTTTCTTTCTTTCTTTCCTTCTTTCTTTCTTTTTTCTTTCTTTCCTTTTTCTTTCTTTCTTTCTTTCTTTCTTTTTAATTACTTTCTTTCTTTCTTTCTTTCTTTCCTACGTTCTTACTTTCTTTTATTTTCTTTCTTTCTTTCTTTCTTTTTAATTTCTTTCTTTCTTTCTTTCTTTCTTTCTTCTTTCTTTCTTTCCTTCTTTCTTTTTTTCTTTCTTTCTTTTTTCTTTCTTTCTTTCTTTCTTTCCTTCTTTCTTTCTTTCCTTCTTTCTTTCTTTCTTTCTTTTTAATTTCTTTCTTTCTTTCTTTCTTTCCTACGTTCTTTCTTTCTTTTTTCTTTCTTTCTTTCTTTCTTTCTTTCTTTCTTTTTTCTTTCTTTCTTCCTTTCTTTTTTCTTTCTTTCTTTCTTTATTTTAATTTCTTTCTTTCTTTTCTTTCTCTCTTTCCCACGTTCTTTCTTTCTTTCTTTCTTTCTTTCTTCTTTCTTTTTTCTTTCTTTCTTTCTTTCTTTCTTTCTTTTTTCTTTCTTTCTTTCCTACCTTCTTTCTTTCTTCTTCTTTCTTTCTTTCTTTTTAATTTCTTTCTTTCTTGGTTTCTTTTTAATTTCTTTCTTTCCTACGTTCTTTCTTTCATTCTTTCTTTCTTTTTTCTTTCTTTCTTTCTTTCTTTTTTCTTTCTTTCTTTCTTTCTTTTAAATTTCTTTCTTTCTTTTTTCTTTCTTTCTTTCATTCTTTTTAATTTCTTTCTTTCTTTCTTTCTATCTTTTTTCTTTCTTTCTTTCTTTCCTACGTTCTTTCTTTCTTTCTTCTTTCTTTCTTTCTTTCTTTCTTTCTTTTGTTTCTTTCTTTCTTTCTTTCTTTCTTTCTTTCTTTCCTACGTTCTTTCTTTCATTATTTTTCTTTCTTTCTTTCTGTCTTTCTTTCTTTTTTTCTTTCTTTCTTTCTTTTTTCTTTCTTTCTTTCTTTATTTCTTTCTTTCTTTCTTTCTTTTTTCTTTCTTTCTTTCTTTCTTTCTTTTTTCTTTCTTTCCTACGTTCTTTCTTTCATTCTTTCTTTCTTTCTTTCTTTTTTCTTTCTTTCTTTCTTTCCTTCTTTCTTTCTTTTTTTCTTTCTTTCATTTTTCTTTCTTTCTTTCTTTCTTTCTTTCTTTTTAATTACTTTCTTTCTTTCTTTCTTTCTTACGTTCTTTCTTTCTTGCTTTTTAATTTCTTACTTTCTTTCTTTCTTTCCTACGTTCTTTCTTTCTTTTATTTTCTTTCTTTCTTTCTTTCTTTTTAATTTCTTTCTTTCTTTTTTCTTTCTTTCTTTCTTTCTTTCTTTCTTTCTTTCTTCCTTTTTTCTTTCTTTCCTTCTTTCTTTCTTTCTTTTTAATTTCTTTCT
>JAVLUU010000713.1:95000-97500 GCA_032206185.1 Columba guinea
TTCTTTTTTCTTTCTTTCTTTCTTTCTTTCTTTTTTCTTTCTTTCTTTCTTTTTAATTTCTTTCTTTCTTTCTTTCTATCTTTCTTTCTTTCTTTCTTTCTTTCCTACGTTCTTTCTTTCATTCTTTTTTCTTTCTTTCTTTCTATCTTTCTTTCTTTCTTTCTTTTTTCTTTCTTTCTTTCTTTATTTCTTTTTTCTTTCTTTCCTACGTTCATTCTTTCTTTCTTTTTTCTTTCTTTCTTTCTTTCTGTTTTCTTTCTTTCTTTCCTTCTTCTTAATTTCTTTCTTTTTTTCTTTCTTTCTTTCCTACGTTCTTTCTTTCTTCTTTTTTCTTGCTTTCTTTCTTTTTAATTTCCTCCTTTCTTTCTTTCTTCATTTCTTTCTTTCTTTCTTTTTTCTTTTTTCTTTCTTTCTTTCTTTCTTTCCTTCTTTCTTTCTTTCTTTCTTTCTTTCTTTCTTTCTTTTTTCTTTCTTTCTTTCTTTCTTTTTAATTTCTTTCTTTCTTTCTTTCTTTTTTTCTTTCCTACGTTCTTTCTTTCTTTTTTCTTTCTTTCTTTCTTTCTTTCTTTCTTTTTCTGTTTTCTTTCTTTCTTTCTTTCTTCCTTTTAATTTCTTTCTGTCTTTCTTTCTTTCTTTCCTACGTTCTTTCTTTCTTCTTTTTTCATTCTTTCTTTCTTTCTTTCTTTCTTTCTTTTTAATTTCTTTCTTTCTTTCTTTCCTACGTTCTTTCTTTCATTCTTCTTTCTTTCTTTCTTTCTTTCTTTCTTTCTTTCTTTCTTTCTTTCTTTTTTCTTTCTTTCTTTCTTTCTTTTTTCTTTCTTTCCTACGTTCTTTCTTTCTTTCTTTCTTTCTTTCTTCTTTCTTTTTCTTTCTTTTTTCTTTCTTTCTTTCTTTCTTTCTTTTTTCTTTCTTTCTTTCTTTTTTTTAGTTTCTTTCTTTCTTTTTTCTTTCTTTCTTTCTTTTTTCTTTCTTTCTTTCTTTTTAATTTCTTTCTTTCTTCTTTCTTTCTTTCTTTCCTTCTTTCTTTCCTACGTTCTTTCTTTCTTTCTTTTTTCTTTCTTTCTTCCTTTCTTTCTTTCCTACGTTCTTTCTTTCATTCTTTTTTCTTTCTTTCTTTCTTTCTTTCTTTCTTTCTTTCTTTCTTTCTTTCTTTCTTTCTTTTCTCTTTCTTTCTTTCTTTCTTTCTTTTTTCTTTCTTTCCTACGTTCTTTCTTTCTTTCTTTCTTTCTTTTTTCTTTCTTTCTTTCTTTCTTTCTGTTTTCTTTCTTTCTTTCTTTCTTTCTTCTTAATTTCTTTCTTTCTTTCTTTCTTTCTTTCCTACGTTCTTTCTTTCATCTTTTTTCTTTCTTTCTTTCTTTTTAATTTCTTTCTTTCTTTCTTTCTTTCTTTCTTTCTTTCCTACGTTCTTTCTTTATTCTTTTTTATTTCTTTCTTTCTTTTTAATTTCTTTCTTTCTTTCTTTGCTTCTTTCTTTCTTTCTTTCTTTCTTTTTTCTTTCTTTCTTTCTTACTTTTTTCTTTCTTTCTCTCTTTCTTTCTTTCTTTCTTTTTAATTTCTTTCTTTCTTTCTTTCCTACGTTCTTTCTTTCTTTCTTTTTTCTTTCTTTCTTTCTTTCTTTCTTTCTTTCTTTCTTTCTTTTTTCTTTTTTCTTTCTTTTTTCTTTCTTTCTTTCTTTATTTTAATTTCTTTCTTTCTTTTTTCTTTCTTTCTTTCTTTCTTTCTTTCTTTCTTTTTTCTTTCTTTCTTTCTTTTTTCTTTCTTTCTTTCTTTCTTTCTTTCTTTCTTTCTTTCTTTTATCTTTCTTACTTTCTTTTAGTTTCTTTCTTTTTCCTTTCTTTCTTTCTTTATTTTTTCTTTCTTTCTTTCTTTTTAATTTCTTTCTTTCTTCTTTCTTTCTTTCTTTGTTTCTTTCTTTCCTACGTTCTTTCTTTCTTTTTTCTTTTTTTCCTACGTTTTTTCTTTCTTTCTTTATTTCTTTTTTCTTTCTTTCTTTCTTTCCTTCTTTCTTTCTTTCTTTCCTTTTTCTTTCTTTCTTTCTTTCTTTCTTTCTTTCTTTCCTACGTTCTTTCTTTCTCTCTTCTTTCTTTCTTTCTTTCTTTCTTTCTTTCTTTCTTTCTTTCTTTCTTTCTTTCTTTCTTCTTTCTTTCTTTCTTTCTTTTTAATTTCTTTCATTCTTTCTTTCTTTTTTCTTTCTTTCTTTCTTTCTTTCTTTTTAATTTCTTTCTTTCTTTCTTTCTTTCTTTTCTACGTTCTTTCTTTCTTTCTTTTTTCTTTCTTTCTTTCTTTCTTACGTTATTTCTTTCTTTATTTCTTTCTTTCTTCTTTCTTTCTTTCTTTCCTTCTTTCTTTTTTCTTTCTTTCTTTCTTTTTTCTTTCTTTCTTTCTTTCTTTATTTCTTTTTAATTTCTTTCTTTCTTTCTTTCTTTCTTTCCTACGTTCTTTCTTTCTTTTTCTTTCTTTCTTTCTTTCTTTCCAACGTTCTTTCTTTCTTTCTTCTTTC
>JAVLUU010000713.1:102500-105000 GCA_032206185.1 Columba guinea
ATTTCTTTCTTTCTTTCTTCTTTCTTTCTTTCTTTCTTTCTTTCTTTCTTTCTTTTTTCTTTCTTTCTTTCTTTCTTTTAGTTTCTTTCTTTCTTTTTTCTTTCTTTCTTTCTTTCTTTCTTTTTTCTTTCTTTCTTTCCTACGTTCTTTCTTTCTTCTTTTTTCTTGCTTTCTTTCTTTTTAATTTCCTCCTTTCTTTCTTTCTTCATTTCTTTCTTTCTTTCTTTTTTCTTTTTTCTTTCTTTCTTTCTTTCTTTCCTTCTTTCTTTCTTTCTTTCTTTCTTTCTTTCTTTTTTCTTTCTTTCTTTCTTTCTTTTTAATTTATTTCTTTCTTTCTTTCTTTTTTTTTCCTACGTTCTTTCTTTCTTTTTTCTTTCTTTCTTTCTTTCTTTCTTTCTTTTTCTGTTTTCTTTCTTTCTTTCTTTCTTCCTTTTAATTTCTTTCTGTCTTTCTTTCTTTCTTTCCTACGTTCTTTCTTTCTTCTTTTTTCATTCTTTCTTTCTTTCTTTCTTTCTTTTTAATTTCTTTCTTTCTTTCTTTCCTACGTTCTTTCTTTCATTCTTCTTTCTTTCTTTCTTTCTTTCTTTCTTTCTTTCTTTCTTTCTTTTTTCTTTCTTTCTTTCTTTCTTTTTTCTTTCTTTCCTACGTTCTTTCTTTCTTTCTTTCTTTCTTTCTTTCTTCTTTCTTTTTCTTTCTTTTTTCTTTCTTTCTTTCTTTCTTTCTTTCTTTCTTTTTTCTTTCTTTCTTTCTTTTTTTTAGTTTCTTTCTTTCTTTTTTCTTTCTTTCTTTCTTTTTTCTTTCTTTCTTTCTTTTTAATTTCTTTCTTTCTTCTTTCTTTCTTTCTTTCTTTCCTACGTTCTTTCTTTCTTTCTTTTTTCTTTCTTTCTTCCTTTCTTTCTTTCCTACGTTCTTTCTTTCATTCTTTTTTCTTTCTTTCTTTCTTTCTTTCCTACGTTCTTTCTTTCTTTCTTCCTTCTTTCTTTCTTTCTTTCTTTTTTCTTTCTTTCTTTCCTACGTTCTTTCTTTCTTTCTTCTTTTTTTTTTTCTTTCTTTCTTTTTAATTTCATTCTTTCTTTCTTTTTTCTTTCTTTCTTTCATTCTTTCTTTCTTTCTTTCTTTCTTCTTTCTTTCTTTCTTTCTTTCCTCCTTTCTTTCTTTCTTTCCTTTTTCTTTCTTTCTGTCTTTCTTTCTTTTTAATTTCTTTCTTTCTTTCTTTCTTTCTTTAGTACGTTCTTTCTTTCTTTCTTTTTTCTTTATTTCTTTCTTTCTTTCTTTCTTTCTTTTTTCTTTCTTTCTTTCTTTTTTCTTTCTTTCTTTCTTTTTAATTTCTTTCTTTCTTTTTTCTTTCTTTCTTTTCAATTTCTTTCTTTCTTTCTTTCTTTCTTTTTTTTTCTTTCTTTCTTTCTTTCTTTCCTACGTTCTTTCTTTCATTCTTTTTTCTTTCTTTCCTACGTTCTTTCTTTCCTTCTTTCTTTCTTTCTTTTTTCTTTCTTTCTTTCTTTCTTTCTTTCTTTCTTTCTTTCTTTCTTTCTGTTTTCTTTCTTTCTTTCTTTCTTTTTAATTTCTTTCTTTCTTTCTTCCTTTCCTACGTTCTTTCTTTCTTTCTTTTTTCTTTCTTTCCTACGTTCTTCCTTTCTTTCTTTCTTTTTTCTTTCTTTCTTTCTTTCCTTCTTCCTTTCTTTCTTTCCTTTTTCTTTCTTTCTTTCTGTCTTTCTTTCTTTTTAATTTCTTTCTCTCTTTCTTTTTTCTTTCTTTCCTACGTTTTTTCTTTCTTTATTTATTTCTTTTTTCTTTCTTTATTTCCTTCTTTCTTTCTTTCTTTCCTTTTTCTTTCTTTCTTTCTTTCTTTCTTTCTTTCCTTTTAATTTCTTTCTTTCTTTCTTTCTTTCCTACGTTCTTTCTTTCTTTTTTCTTTCTTTCTTTCTTTCTTTTTTCTTTATTTCTTTCTTTCTTTCTTTCTTTCTTTCTATCTTTCTTTCTTTCTTTCTTTCCTACGTTCTTTCTTTCTTTCTTTCTTCTTTCTTTCTTTCTTTCTTTCTTTCTTTCTTTCTTTTTTCTTTCTTTCTTTCTTTCTTTTTAATTTCTTTCTTTCATTCCTTCTTTTTTCTTTCTTTCTTTCTTTCTCTCTTTCTTTTTAATTTCTTTCTTTCTTTCTTTCTTTCTTTCTTTCTTCTTTCTTTCTTTCTTTCTTTCTTCCTTTTTTCTTTTGTTCTTTCCTACGTTCTTTCTTTCTTTCTTTCTTCTTTTTTTTTCTTTCTTTCTTTTTAATTTCTTTCTTTTTTCTTTTTTCTTTCTTTCTTTCTTTCTTTTTTTCTTTCTTTCTTCTTTCTTTCTTTCTTTCTTTCTTTTTTCTTTCGTTATTTCCTACGTTCTTTCTTTCTTTCTTTCTTTCTTCTTTTTTTTTCTTTCTTTCTTTTTAATTTCTTTCTTTCTTTCTTCTTTCTTTCTTTCTTTCTTTCTTTCTTTCTTTCTTTCTTTTTTCTTTCTTTCTTTCTTTCTT
>JAVLUU010000713.1:182500-185000 GCA_032206185.1 Columba guinea
TTTTTTCTTTCTTTCTTTCTTTCTTTCTTTCTTTCTTTCTTTCTTTCTTTCTTTTTTCTTTCTTTCTTTCTTTTAGTTTCTTTCTTTCTTTTTTCTTTCTTTCTTTCTTTCTTTCTTTTTTCTTTCTTTCTTTCTTTCTTTCTTTCTTTCTTTCTTTCTTTTTTCTTTCTTTCTTTCTTTTAGTTTCTTTCTTTCTTTTTTCTTTCTTTCTTTCTTTCTTTCTTTTTTCTTTCCTTCTTTCTTTCTTTTTAATTTCTTTCTTTCTTCTTTCTTTCTTTCTTTCTTTCTTTCTTTCCTACGTTCTTTCTTTCATTCTTTTTTCTTTCTTTCTTTCTTTATTTCTTTCTATCTTTCTTTCTTTTTTCTTTCTTTCTTTCTTTCTTTCTTTCTTTCTTTTTTCTTTCTTTCCTACGTTCTTTCTTTCTTTCTTTCTTTCTTTCTTTCTTTTTTCTTTCTTTCTTTCTTTCCTTCTTTCTTTCTTTCTTTCTTTCTTTCTTTCTTTCCTTTTTCTTCCTTTCTTTCTTTCTTTCTTTTTAATTTCATTATTTCTTTCTTTCTTCTTTCCTACGTTCCTTCTTTCTTTCTTTCTTTCTTTCTTTTTTCTTTCTTTCTTTCTTTCTTTTTCTTTCTTTCTTTTTTCTTTCTTTCTTTCTTTTTTCTTTCTTTCTTTCTTTTTAATTTCTATCTTTCTTTCTTTCTTTCTTTCTTTCCTACGTTCTTTCTTTCTTTCTTTCTTCTTTCTTTCTTTCCTATGTTCTTTCTTTCTTTTTTCTTTCTTTCTTTCTTTCTTTCTTTCCTACGTTCTTTCTTTCTTTTTTCTTTCTTTCTTTTTAATTTCTTTCTTTCTTTCTTACTTTCTTTCTTTCTTTCTTTCTTTCTTTCTTTCTTTCTTTTTTCTTTCTTTCTTTCTTTCTTTCTTTCTTTCTTTCTTACTTTCTTTCTTTCTTTCTTTTTTCTTTCTTTCTTTCTTTCTTTCTTTTTAATTTCTTTCTTTCTTTCTTTCTTTCCTACGTTCTTTCTTTCTTTCTTTTTTCTTTCTTTCCTACGTTCTTTATTTCTTTCTTTCTTTCTTTCTTTTTTCTTTCTTTCTTTCTTTCCTTCTTTCTTTCTTTCTTTCTTTCCTACGTTCTTTCTTTCTTTCTTTTTTCTTTCTTTCTTTTTTCTTTCTTTCTTTCTTTCTTTCTTTCTTTCTATCTTTCTTTCTTTCTTTCTTTCCTACGTTCTTTCTTTCTTTCTTTCTTCTTTCTTTCTTTCTTTCTTTCTTTTTTGTTTCTTGCTTTATTTCTTTCTCTCTTTCTTTCTTTCTTTTTTCTTTCTTTCTTTCTTTCTTTCTTTTTAATTTCTTTCTTTCTTTCTTTTTAATTTCTTTCTTTCTTTCTTTCTTTCCAAGTTCTTTCTTTCTTTCTTTTTTCTTTCTTTCTTTCTTTCTTTCTTTCTTTCTTTCTTTTTTCTTTCTTTCTCTCTTTCTTTTTAATTTCTTTCTTTCTTTCTTTCTTTTTTCTTTCTTTCTTTCTTTCTTTCTTTCTTTCTTTCTTTCTTTCTTTCTTCTTTCTTTCTTTCTTTCTTTCTTTCTTTTTTCTTTCGTACTTTCCTACGTTCTTTCTTTCTTTCTTTATTTCTTCTTTTTTTTTTCTTTCTTTCTTTTTAATTTCTTTCTTTCTTTCTTTTTTCTTTCTTTCTTTCTTTCTTTCTTACTTTTTTCTTTCTTTCTTTCTTTCTTTTAGTTTCTTTCTTTCTTTTTTCTTTCTTTCTTTCTTTCTTTTTTCTTTCTTTCTTTCTTTCTATTCAATTTCTTTCTTTCTTCTTTCTTTCTTTCTTTCTTTCTTTCCTACATTCTTTCTTTCTTTCTTTTTTCTTTCTTTCTTTCTTTCTTTTTAATTTCATTCTTTCTTTCTTTCTTCTTTCCTACGTTCTTTCTTTCTTTCTTTTTTCTTTCTTTCTTTCTTTCTTTCCTACGTTCTTTCTTTCTTTCTTTTTTCTTTCTTTCTTTCTTTCTTTTTAATTTCTTTCTTTGCTACGTTCTTTCTTTCTTTCTTTCTTTCCTTTTTCTTTCTTTCTTTCTTTCTTTATTCTTTCTTTCTTTCTTTTTAATTTCTTTCTTTCTTTCTTTCTTTCTTTCCTACGTTCTTTCTTTCTTTTTTCTTTCTTTCTTTTTAATTTCTTTCTTTCTTTCTTACTTTCTTTCTTTCTTTCTTTCTTTCTTTCTTTCTTTTTTCTTTCTTTCTTTCTTTCTTTCTTTCTTTCTTTCTTACTTTCTTTCTTTCTTTCTTTTTTCTTTCTTTCTTTCTTTCTTTCTTTTTAATTTCTTTCTTTCTTTCTTTCTTTCCTACGTTCTTTCTTTCTTTCTTTTTTCTTTCTTTCCTACGTTCTTTATTTCTTTCTTTCTTTCTTTCTTTTTTCTTTCTTTCTTTCTTTCCTTCTTTCTTTCTTTCTTTCTTTCCTACGTTCTTTCTTTCTTTCTTTTTTCTTTCTTTCTTTTTTCTTTCTTTCTTTCTTTCTT
>JAVLUU010000713.1:225000-227500 GCA_032206185.1 Columba guinea
TCTTTCTTTCCTTTTCTTTCTTTCTTTTAATTTCTTTCTTTCCTACATTCTTTCTTTCTTTCTTTCTTCTTTTTTTCTTTCTTTCTTTTTAATTTCTTTCTTTCTTTCTTTTTTCTTTCTTTCTTTCTTTCTTTCTTTCTTTCTTTCTTTCTTTCTTTCTTTTTTCTTTCTTTCTTTCTTTTAGTTTCTTTCTTTCTTTTTTCTTTTTTTCTTTCTTTCTTTCTTTTTTCTTTCTTTCTTTGTTTCCTTCTTTCCTACGTTCTTTCTTTCATTCTTTTTTCTTTCTTTCTTTCTTTCTTTCTATCTTTCTTTCTTTTTTCTTTCTTTCTTTCTTTCTTTCTTTCTTTTTTCTTTCTTTCCTACGTTCTTTCTTTCTTTCTTTCTTTCTTTCTTTCTTTCCTTTTTCTTCCTTTCTTTCTTTCTTTCTTTTTAATTTCATTATTTCTTTCTTTCTTCTTTCCTACGTTCCTTCTTTCTTTTTTCTTTCTTTCTTTCTTTCTTTTTTCTTTCTTTCTTTCTTTCTTTTTCTTTCTTTCTTTCTTTTTTCTTTCTTTCTTTCTTTCTTTCTTTCTGTTTTCTTTCTTTCTTTCTTTCTTTTTAATTTCTTTCTTTCTTTCTTTATTTCTTTCTTTCCTACGTTCTTTCTTTCTTTTTTCTTTCTTTCTTTTTAATTTCTTTCTTTCTTTCTTTCTTTCTTTCTTTCTTTCTTTCTTTCTTTCTTTCTTTTTTCTTTCTTTCTTTCTTTCTTTCTTACTTTCTTTCTTTCTTTCTTTTTTCTTTCTTTCTTTCTTTCTTTCTTTTTAATTTCTTTCTTTCTTTCTTTCCTACGTTCTTTCTTTCTTTCTTTTTTCTTTCTTTCCTACGTTCTTTATTTCTTTCTTTCTTTCTTTCTTTTTTCTTTCTTTCTTTCTTTCCTTCTTTCTTTCTTTCTTTCTTTCCTACGTTCTTTCTTTCTTTCTTTCTTCTTTCTTTCTTTCTTTCTTTCTTTTTTGTTTCTTGCTTTATTTCTTTCTCTCTTTCTTTCTTTCTTTTTTCTTTCTTTCTTTCTTTCTTTCTTTTTAATTTCTTTCTTTCTTTCTTTCTTTTTAATTTCTTTCTTTATTTCTTTCTTTCTTTTCTACGTTCTTTCTTTCTTTCTTTTTTCTTTCTTTTTTTCTTTCTTTCTTTCTTTCTTTTCTCTTTCTTTCTTTCTTTCTTTTTAATTTCTTTCTTTCTTTCTTTCTTTTTTCTTTCTTTCTTTCTTTCTTTCTTTCTTTCTTTCTTTCTTCTTTCTTTCTTTCTTTCTTTCTTTCTTTTTTCTTTCGTACTTTCCTACATTCTTTCTTTCTTTCTTTCTTCTTTTTTTTTCTTTCTTTCTTTTTAATTTCTTTCTTTCTTTCTTTTTTCTTTCTTTCTTTCTTTCTTACTTTCTTTTTTCTTTCTTTCTTTCTTTCTTTTAGTTTCTTTCTTTCTTTCCTACGTTCTTTCTTTCTTTCTTTTTTCTTTCTTTCTTTCTTTCTTTCTTTTTAATTTCATTCTTTCTTTCTTTCTTCTTTCCTACGTTCTTTCTTTCTTTTTTCTTTCTTTCTTTCCTTCTTTCCTACGTTCTTTCTTTCATTCTTTTTTCTTTCTTTCTTTCTTTCTTTCTTTCTTTCTTTCTTTCTTTCTTTTGTCTTTTTTTCTTTCTTTCTTTCTTTCTTTTTTCTTTATTCTTTCGTTCTTTCTTTTTAATTTCTTTCTTTCTTCTTTCTTTCTTTCTTTCTTTCCTACGTTCTTTCTTTCTTTCTTTTTTCTTTCTTTCTTTCTTTCCTTCTTTCCTACGTTCTTTCTTTCATTCTTCTTTCTTTCTTTCTTTCTTTCTTTCTTTCTTTCTTTCTTTCTTTCTTTCTTCTTTCTTTCTTTCTTTCTTTCTTTTTTTCTTTCTTTCCTTCTTTCCTTTTTTCTTTCTTTCTTTCTTTCTTTCCTTTTACTTTCTTTCTTTCTTTCTTTCTTTTTAATTTCATTCTTTCTTTCTTCTTTCCTTCGTTCTTTCTTTCTTTCTTTTTTCTTTCTTTCTTTCTTTTTTCTTTCTTTCTTTCTTTTTTCTTTCTTTCTTTCTTTCTTTTTAATTTCTTTCTTTCTAACTTTCTTTCTTTCTTTCTTTCCTACGTTCTTTCTTTCTTTCTTTCTTCTTTCTTTCTTTCCTACGTTCTTTCTTTCTTTTTTCTTTCTTTTTCTTTCTTTCTTTCTTTCTGTTTTCTTTCTTTCTTTCTTTCCTTTTAATTTCTTTCTTTCTTTCTTTCTTTCTTTCTTTCCTACGTTCTTTCTTTCTTTTTTCTTTCTTTCTTTCTTTTTAATTTCTTTCTTTCTTTCTTTCTTTCTTTCTTTATTTCTTTCTTTCTTTCTTTTTTCTTTCTTTCTTTCTTTCTTTTTAATTTCTTTCTTTCTTTCTTTCCTACGTTCTTTCTTTCTTTATTTCTTTCTTTCTTTCTTTTTTCTTTCTTTCCTACGTTCTTTATTTCTTTCTTTCTTTCTTTTTTCT
>JAVLUU010000714.1:0-51574 GCA_032206185.1 Columba guinea
GACAGGGAAATGGGGGGGGGACAGGAGGACAGGGGTGGCTGGGGGGGGACACTGGGAGGGGACTGGGGGACACTAGGAGGGATTGGATGACACTGGGATGAACTGGGGCGGACGGGGGTGGGACTGGGGGACACTGGGAGGGACTGGGGGGTCCAGGGGACACTGGGAGGGACTGGGGGAAACTAGGATGAACTGGAGGACACTGGGAGGGACTGGGAGGGATGGGGATGAACTGAGGGACACTGGGGGACAGTGGAATGAACTGGGAGCCCCCCCAGAATAATCATGGGGGTATTGGGTGGGGGGGTTTCCCCTTCTTTGGGGGTCCCTGTGCGGTTTGGAGAAAGGAAACAGGGGTTCGGAGGGCTTTTGGGGGGATTCCTGTTTCTGGGGGGCGGGGGGGGTGGATGGGGGGGGTCAGGGGGGTCCCCAGGGCTGGAGGGGGGGAGCACTGGGATGAACTGGCAGCCCACCCCCCCCAATAATAATGGGGGCACTGGAGGGGGTTCCCTTCCCTGTGGAGTTTGGAGGAGGAGAGTGGGGGTTCAGGGGGTTTTTGGGGGGTCCCTGTTTCCAAGGTGGGGGTCAGGGGGTTTTTGGGGGGGTCCCCTGACCCCCCCCGCCCCCCCCCCAGGGTGCGGGCTGAGCAAGCGGCGCGCTGCGCGGGGCGGGGGGTGCAGTCGGGCACCAACGCGGTGCTGGTGGTGAAGCACCGCGACATGAACGAGAAGGAGCTGGAGGCGCAGGTACGGGGGACCCCCCCAGCCCCCCAAAACTCCCTGTGCCCGCCCCCCACCCCTGGGGGGGACCCAGGGCGTCCGGGGTGACCCCCCCACATCCTCGCGACCCCCCCACAGGAAGCGCGACGGGCGCAATTGGAGAATCACGAGCCCGAGGAGGAGGAGGAGGAGGAGATGGAGGCAGAGAAGGCGGCGTCAGGTATGGGGGGTTGGATTTGGGGGGGGGGGGGGGGTTTCCTGGGTTTTGGGGGGGGGCAGTTGGGTTTGAGGGGGGGCCTCTGGTTTTTAAGTGGGGTCCCTGGATTGGGGGGGGCTCCCTAAGGTCTGGGGGGGCTGCTCTAGGTTTGTGGGGATCCTCAGGGTTTTGGGGGGCTCCTCTTCATCTGGGGGGGTCCCCTGGGTTTTGGGGGGGGTCCCTGGGCTCTGTGGGGGCTGCTCTAGGTTTGGGGGGATCCTCAGGGTTTTGGGGGGGCTCCTCTTCATCTGGGGGGGGTCCCCTGGGTTTTGGGGGGGTCCTTGAGGTCTGGGGGGGCTGCTCTAGGTTTGTGGGGATCCTCAGGGTTTTGGGGGGCTCCTCTTCATCTGGGGGGGTCCCCCTGGGTTTTGGGGGGGGGTCCTTGAGGTCTGGGGGGGCTGCTCTAGGTTTGGGGGGATCCTCAGCGTTTTGGGGGGCTCCTCTGGGTTTTGGGGGGGGTCCCTGGGCTCTGGGGGGACTGCTCTAGGTTTGGGGGGATGCTCAGGGTCTTGGGGGGCTCCTGTTTGTCTTGGGGGGCTCCTGTGGTCTGGGGGGGGACAGAGTGTCGAGGACACCCCCCAATTCTCTGTCTGCCCCCCCCAAATCTCTGCCCCCCCCCCCCCCCCAATTTGTGCCCCCCAGACGAGGAGCGGGACAAGGGCAGCTCGAGCGAGGGGCCCCCGAGCGGGGAGGACGAGGAGGACGAGGCCGAAGGCTCCGGGGGGGGGCGGCGGCAGCAGCAGCGAGCGGGGGGGGGGCGGCTCCCCCCAGAGCGACGAGGACGAGGCTGAAGACGAGGAAGAGGAGGAGGAGGAGGGGGGGGCGCGGGGGGGGGCGCGGCGGGGGGGCAGCGACGCCGCCAGGGCCGCTCGCGACCAGGAGGAGATTTTCGGCAGCGACAACGACGAGGAGGAAGAGGAGGAGGAGGAGGAGGAGGAGGAGGAAGAGTCGGACGGGGGGGGGCAGCGACGCGGGGCCCCCCCCGCAGCCCCCGGCTCAGCCCCAGCGACGAGGAGGAGGAGGAGGAGGAGGGGGAGGGGGAGGAAGACGAGAGCCCCAGCGAGTCCGAGTCCTCCAGCGAGTGATGGGGGGGGGGGACGGGGTTTGGGGCAAAAAAGGGGGGATTTGGGGAAAAATTGGGGTTGGGGGAAAAATGGGGGTTGGGGGAAAAATGGGGTTTGGGGCAAAAAATGGGGATTTGGGGCAAAAAATGGATTTCGGGGCGAAAAATAGGGATTTTGGGAAAAAAAATGGGGATTGGGGCAAAATTTGAGGAGTTTAGGGGAAAAACTCAGGAATTTGGGGCTAAAATGCAGAAATTTGGGGGCGAAAACCGACAGGGATTTTGGGGCAAAACCCAGCGGTTTTGGGGGTAGAGTGCGGAGATTTTGGGGTAAAAGCCAAGGATTTGGGGGAAAAAACGGTGAGGTTTTTGGCAAAGTTTGGGGGCAAACCCCAAGGATTTGGGGGAAAAGGCGGAAATTTGGGGGTGCGGATTGCCAGGTGTTTTGGGGTAAAAATGAGGCGTTTTGGGGCAAACATGGGGCATTTTGGGGTAAAAACGAGATGTTTTGGGGCAAACGGGGCGTTTTGGGGTAAAAACGAGGCGTTTTGGGGGCAAACACCAGGTGTTTTGGGGTAAAAAGGAGGCGTTTTGGGGCAAAACAGGCATTTTGGGGGCAAACACAGGGCGTTTTGGGGTAAAACTGAGGCGTTTTGGGGCAAATAGTGGGCGTTTTGGGGCAACCAATGGGCATTTTGGGGTAAAACTGAGGCCTTTTGGGGCAAACAATGGGCGTTTTGGGGTGAAAATGAGGCGTTTTGGGGCAAACACCAGGCGTTTTAGGGTAAAACTGAGGTGTTTTGGGGTAACCAATGGGCGTTTTGGGGTAAAACGGAGGCGTTTTGGGGCAAAAAGGAGGCGTTTTGGGTTTTTGCTCTTTAATACCGTCGTCATGGTTACCAGCCATAGTCATAACAAAAGTTATTCATAATAAAATGTATCTAAAATAACGATTTTCTATCTCAAAGGGGCCGCGGGCGCTACGTGTACAAAGGGGGGGAGGGGGGTTGTACCAACGCGGGGCGGGGGGGGGGTCCCGGGGCCTCCCCTCCCCCCCCCACCCCGGGGCGTGTACCTAAAGTCGGGGTGTCCCCCCCCACCCTGGGGCCGAACCCAAAATAATATTAATAATAATAATATAATAATAGAAGGGGGGGGGAAATAAAGAGAAATCCCAACAAAACCCCAAATTCAGGGATTCTTAAAAACGCAACAAACCCCCCAAAACCACCCCCCCCCCACCCCCCCCCCCCCCAAAAAATAAAGAGGGGCCGGGAGAGCCCCGCCCCCCCGCGGCCCCTGTAGTGTCAACACGGCCCCCCCACCCCACCCCTCCGTGACGTCATTGGCCCCGGGGGGGGGCCCCTCCGCCCCCCCCAGCCTGGAGGGGTGACTGGTCATGGGAGGTGAAGGGGGTACCCCCCCGGTTTGGGAGGGGGCGGCGCCATCAGATGGTGGAGGTCTTGTCTGCGCCATCTGAGGGGGGGGTGGGGGGGTCAGGGGGGGCATCGTGTCCCCTCGGCCCCCCCCCCCATGTCCCCATGTCCCCCCCCCGGTGTCCCCATCCCCCTTGTCCCCTTCCCCAATATCCCCTGTGCCTTTGTGCCCCCCCATCCTGTGTCCCCATGTTCCCCCCACATCCTGTGTCCCCCCCATCCTCATGTTTCCCCCCCATGTCCCCCTGTCCCTCCCATGTCACTGTGTCCCCGTGTCCCCCCCACATCACCATGTCCCCCAAGTCCCAGTGTCCCCCCCCGTGTCCACTCACCCCCCAGCGCGTGCTCCGTCATGCTCAGACACAGCGACTCCAGCGTCGGGTTGATCTCCAGGTCCGTGCCGGGGGGGGGACACTCTGGATTGGGGGGGGAACAGAACACACACATAAATGAGAAGAGGGGGCCCAAGCCCCACACCCCTAAACCCCTCTGAGGGTGCCCAGGCATCCTGACCTCCCAAAAAACCCTCCTTGGTGAGGGCAACAAATCTAACCACTCTTGGGGGTGACAGAGCTACCTGGGAAATAGAGTGACAGGTCTACCCAAGCAATAATTGGGTGACAGGTCTACCCTGGCAATAGGGGGGTGACAGGTCTACCCTGGCAATAGGGGGGTGACAGGTCTACCCGCCCACAAGTTGGGGGACAATATGACCCCCCCAAAACTCTGGGGATGTCCACCCAACTCCAGGGGTGTTCACCCCAATCCCGTGGGTGCCCTCCCACCCTGGGGTGTCTCCCTCAACCCTGAGGTTCCCCCCTCCTCCCAGGTTTTGGACCCCCCCACCCCAGACCTACCTTATGTGAAAGTGAGCAAGGCAATGCTGGGTGACAGGTCTACCCAGGCAATGGGGGGGGACAACAGTTCTAGTTCCCCCCACTCTAGAGGTGTCCCCCACTGGCCCCAGGGGTGCCCTCCAACCCGGGGTAACCCCCTCACCCCAGTTTTGTGCCCTCCCTATCCTGGACCTACCGTGTGGGAAGGCAATAGGGTGACAGGTCTACCCAAGAAACTGGGTGACAGGTCTACCCAACCACACGTGGAGGCAACCAGTCACACCCCCCACCTCTAGGGGTGTCCCCCCCACTCTGGGGGTGTTCCCTCCGGACCCTGAGGGTGCCCCCCCCACCCCAATTTTGCGCCCCCCCCATCCCAGACCTACCCTGTGGGAAGGCGAGCAGGGCCTGTGGGGAGGTGTGGACGGGCAGGGAGTGGGTGCGCTGCACCGCGCTGCGCCCCCCCGGGGAGCCCCCGGCCCCCCCGAACCACAGGCTCTGCGGGGGGGGACAAGGGGGGGTTAGAAAAGGGGGTGGAGGGCTGCACGCCCCTAACCCCCCAAAACAAACAGGATTTAGGGTCCATATTTCACTCCCAAACACAAACCCCACACCCAACATTCCCCAGATCTGCCCCCCCCAGAACCCCTCCAATATCTGCCCCCCCAGAGCCCCCCCAACATCTGTCCCCCAATATCTGCCCCCCATAGCCCCCAATACCTGCCCCCCCCCCAAGCCCCCCCACTCCACCCCCCCAAATCCCCACGTTCTCCC
Source organism: Columba guinea (assembly GCA_032206185.1). Classification (NCBI taxonomy): domain Eukaryota; kingdom Metazoa; phylum Chordata; class Aves; order Columbiformes; family Columbidae; genus Columba; species Columba guinea. The sequence goes on from JAVLUU010000714.1 coordinate 5,085, forward strand.
CCATTTGCCCCCCCCAATCCCCAAGTCCCCCCCATATTTGCCCCCCAGGACCCACCTGGCGTCCCTGGGTGCCCAGAGGGGGCCCGGCCAGCGGGGGCCGTGGGGGCGGCGCCCCCCCCCGCGGGTCCCAGCAGCCCCAGGCGGGTGGGGGGCAGCGCCCGGGGGGGCAACGCGAAGGGCCGACCCCCCCGCCGCCCCCCCGCCCCCCCCCACAGAGCCAGCTATGGGGAGCGAGTTGGAGCCGAAGGCCCAGCTGGGGGGGACACACATAAAATGGGGGGGGGGGGGTCAGGGGGACAGTGGCCCCTCCAGACCCCCCCCACAACCCCTGGAGCGCCCCCCACAGAAAATGAGCCCCCCCAGACTTCGGGGGTGGGGGGGAGCAATGGGGTACGCAGAGGAGAAATTGGGGCATCCGGAGTGGGGGGAGACCCCTTTGGACTCCCCCAAAATGGGGATGGGGTGGGGGTGAGGCCCCCTCAGACCCCCCCCAAAATGAGGATGGGGGGTGAGGCTCCCTCAGACCCCCCGAAAATGGGGAGGGGGGTGCGAATTTGGCACTCAAGGAGGGGGGACAAAAAGGCACCCGGGGGGATCAAGGGACTGACGGCAGCATCGGGGGGTCCCAAACCCCCCCAAAAGGGGTAGGGGGGAAACCCAATGCAGGGGGTGACTGGGGGGGGGTCCCTCCCCCAATTTGCCCCCCCCTCTGCCCCCCCCAGCCACTTACCCCTTGGGGGGGCGATAACCGGGGGGGTCGAGCGGCAGCTTCTTGGGGAAGGCGCGAAGCAGCTTCAGCACCTGCTGCTTCCAGGACAGGAGCCGCTTCTTCTGCGTCTCCGTGAACGCCTGGGGGGGGACACGGGGGGGTCAGCGGGATGCGGGGGGGGCCGCAGGGACCCCGTGCCCCCCCCTGGACCCCCCCCCAGTACCTCGTGGCTCAGGCACTTCTCGAGGAGCTGGAGGTAACTGGTGATGTTCTCCTCGTCCGGCCGCGACACCAGCAGCTGGGTGCACACTGAGGGGGGGTCAGGGGGGGCACGCAGCATCCTGACCCCCCCAGGACCCCCCCCCAAGATCCTAGGACCCCCCTCCAACCCCCTGCCCCCCTCCCCCAGCCCCCTGGGACCCCCACAAAAGGAAATACGAGGGTTGACAGGGACCCAGGCATCCGGGCACCCCCCAACACCCTGGGACCCCCTCCAGCACCCTGGGACCCCCCCCAAAAGGAAAGAGGGGGATCGAGGGGGGGTCAAGGGGATCTCAGGCGTCTGGGCACCCCCAAGCACCCTGACCCCCCCTCCCCCAGCACCCTGGGAACCCCACCAGCATCCCAGGACCCCCTCCAACCCCCTTACCCCCCCCAGCACCCCATGCCCCCCCAAAAAGGAAATGGGGCCATCGGGGGGGATCCAGGCATCTGGGCACACCCCAGCACCCTGGCCCCCCCCCCCCAGGACCCCCCCGGCATCCCAGGACCCCCTCCAATCCCCTTACCACCCCCCCAGCACCCTGACCCCCACCCCAAAAAGGAAAGGGGGGTATCGGGGGGGACCCAGGCATCCGGGCACCCCCCAGCACCCTGGGACCCCTCTCAGCACCCTGGGCCCCCCCCCGAGAAGGAAATTTGGGGTGGGGGGTGTCACCTTTGCCCATGACGCGGGTGAACTGCCCCGGGATGTCCCCGTCGGGGACAGGGGCCGCGGGGGCCTCGGTGTCACCGGCCGGGTGGGGGGGGGCGGCGAAGGCATCGGTGGCCCCCGGGGGGGGCCCGTCCGGGGGGCCGGGGGGGGGGCGCGGCCGGGGGGGGCCGAAAGGCCTTGATGGGGGTGACCAGGATCTGCTGCAGCTCCTGCAGCGCCGACCACACGTTCCCGCCCTCCAGGATGTCCTGGGGACAATGGGGGGACGTTGGGGACAAGGGGGGACGTTGGGGACAAGGGGGGGACCTTGGGGACAAGGGGGGACCTTGGGGGGGTCAGGGACCAGCCCCTCTCCCCCCATCATCCTTGGGGACACAGAAGCAGGGGGACTAGGGACAGCCAGTGCCACCCCTGGGGACACAAGGGCCACACGGTGCCACCCTTGGGGACACAAGGGACAACCAGTGCTATGTATGGGGACACCCAGTGCCACTTGGTGCCACCCCTGGGGACACAAGGGCCACTCAGGGCCAACCCAGGGACACCAAGGCCACCCCTGGGGACACCAGGGCCACTCTGTGCCACCCCTGGGGACACAAGGGCCACCCCTGGGGACACCAGGGCCACCCCATGCCACCCCTGGGGACACAAGGGCCACTTGGTGCCACCCCCAGGGACACAAGGGCCACCCCCGGGGACACAAGGGCCACTCAGGGCCACCCGCAGGGACACAAGGGCCACCCCTGGGGACACACGGGCCACTCGGTGCCACCCCCAGGGACACAAGGGCCACCCCTGGGGACACAAGGGCCACTCGGGGCCAACCCGGGGACACCAGGGCCACCCCTGGGGACACCAGGGCCACTCGGTGCCACCCCTGGGGACACAAGGGCCACCCCTGGGGACACAGGGGCCACCCCTGGGGACACAAGGGCCACTCAGTGCCACCCCCAGGGACACACGGGCCAGCCCTGGGGACACCAGGGCCACTCAGTGCCACCCCCCGGGGCCACCAGGGCCACCCGCGGCGTCACCTTCTCCAGCGCGCGCAGGACGCTCTGCCGCTCCCGCAGCTTCTGGATGCTCAGGGCGATCTTGTGCCGCGCGCCCTTGGTGACGTTCTGCGGGGACACGCGGTGACAACCGGGGGGTCCCCTCCCCGCCACGGTGAGGTTGGAGGGGGGGTGTTGGGGACACAGGGGACACAGGGACCCACCTGCGACTCCAGGTGCCGCTCGGTCAGCGTCATCATCTCCTCGTACGTCATTTGGGAGAAAAGCGCCGCGTATTTGTGCAGCCGCAGGCTCTTCAGCCACGACGGGACGTCTGTGGGGGGGGCACACGCGGTGACACCCGCCAGGCGCCACCCCCCCCGGCGTGTCCCCACGCGTCCCCCCCCGTCCCCACCTTTCATCCCGCTGCCGTCCTCCTGGAAGGTGTTTCTGCCGCCGGCCCCCCCCCTCGTCGGGCTGCTCGGAGCCCGTGCTGCTCTGGGGGGACAGGGGCTCCCCGAAATGGGGAGGGGTGGCGCGGGGGGGGTCCTCGCTGGGGCCGCCCCCCCCCGGCCACTCCTGCCCCCCCGGCACCAGCGCCAGGGAGCGTTTGATGGGGCTGGGGGGGTGCAGCTGGCAGGGCAGGGCTGGGGGGACACGGGGGTCAGGGGGGGCCCGGATGCCGGGGTCCCCTCTGCTGGACCCCCCGCAGACCCCTCCTCAGCCCTAAATGTCCCTTTCGCACCCCCCAACCCCTTTGTGCCCCCCCCAGATCGTTCCTCAGCCCTTCAATGTCCCCCCCCCGGCCCCTTTGGGACTTAATGTCCCATTGTCCCCTTCCTGTCCCCAACTCACCCACTCCCCCCATGTCTCTACCATTCCCGGGGGGCTGCTGGAAGCTGGGGTGCCCATTCTTGCCGGGGGGGGTGCCCTTTCTCCCACCCAGGCCCCCCAACTCCTCCTAACCCTTAATTGTCCCCCCAAGTCCCTCCTCAGCCCTCAATGTCCCCCCCAAGTCACTCCTTGTCACTCAACGTCCCCTGTCCCCAACTCACCCGCTCCCCCCCATGTCACCACCATTCCTGGGGGGCTGCTGGAAGCTGGGGTGCCCGTTCTCCTGGGGGGGTGCCCCTTCCACCAAGTCCCCCCCCATCTCCTCCTAACCCTTTACTGTCCCCCCCCAGACCCCTTGTCCCCCCCCAAGTCCCCCTTGTCACTCAACGTCCCCCGTCCCCAACTCACCCACTCCCCCCATGTCACCACCATTCCTGGGGGGCTGCTGGAACTTGGGGTGCCCGTTCTTCCACCCAGGCCCCCCCCAGCTCCTCCTAACCCTTTACTGTCCCCCTCCCAGACCCCTTGTCCCCCCCAAGTCCCCCTTGTCACCCAACGTCCCCCGTCCGCAACTCACCCGCTCCCCCCATGTCTCCGCTGTTCCCGGGGGGCTGCTGGAACTTGGGGTGCCTGTTCTTCCACCCAGGCCCCCCCCAGCTCCTCCTAACCCTTTACTGTCCCCCCCCAGACCCCTTGTCCTCCCCAAGTCCCCCTTGTCACCCAACGTCCCCCGTCCCCAACTCACACGCTCCCCCCATGTCTCCGCTGTTCCCGGGGGGCTGCTGGAACTTGGGGTGCCTGTTCTTCCACCCAGGCCTCCCCCCAGCTCCTCCTAACCCTTTACTGTCCCCCCCCAGACCTCTTGTCCCCCCCAAGTCCCCCTTGTCACCCAACGTCCCGTCCCCAACTCACGCGCTCCCCCCATGTCACCACCATTCCTGGGGGGCTGCTGGAACTTGGGGTGCCCGTTCTTCCAGCCAGGCCCCCCCCAGCTCCTCCTAACCCTTTACTGTCCCCCTCAAGTCCCCCCTTGTCACTCAATGTCCCCCGTCCCCAACTCACCCGCTCCCCCCATGTCTCCGCCGTTCCCGGGGGGCTGCTGGAAGCTGGGGTGCCCGTTCTCGCGGGGGGGCGCGGGCGCCGCCCCCCCCCTCGGCCCAGCCCTGCTCGGGCCACTCGTGGTGCGCCACCCTCCTGGTGGGCGCGGGCTCGGCGCTGGGCCGTGGCGGCGGCCGCGGCGCCGGGCTGCCGGCGGCTCCGCTAGCCAAACGCTCCTCCAGGTGGCCCAGCCAGAGCGCCAGGGCGCTGCGGTCGTCCAGCGTGGTGGCCGGGTGGATGAGCGCGTAGGACAGCAGCTGCCGGCTCTCCTCCACGCAGCGGTTGCGCTCGATGGCGTCCGCCAGCACCTTCTGCAGCCGCTTCATGTACTCGGCCTTGGCCGCCGCGTTCCCCGGCTGCAGCAGCGGCAGGTGGGCCAGCAGCAGGGCCACCAGGGCCTCCGCCGGCTCCTGCGGCCACTGGCTGATGGCGGCTGGGGGGACGGAGGGGACAGGGGGTCAGAGTCACCCCAGGGCTCGGGGAGGGGGGACAAAGGGGTCAGAGTCACCCCAGGGCTTGGGGTGAAGGCAGAAGGGGGTCAGAGTCACCCCAGGGCTTGGGGAGGGGGGACAATGCGGGGACAGTTACCCCAGGGCTTGGGGAGGGGGCACAAGGGGATCACAGTCACCCCAGGGCTTGGGGAGGGGGGACAAGGGGGTCAGAGCCACCCCAGGGCTTGGGGAGGGGGGACAATGGGGGGACAGTTACCCCAGGGCTTGGGGAGGGGGGACAGGGGGGTCACAGTCACCCCAGGGCTTGGGGAGGGGGGGACAAGGGGGTCACAGTCACCCCAGGGCTTGGGGAGGGGGGACAAGGGGGTTCAGAGCCACCCCAGGGCTTGGGGAGGGGGGACAATGGGGGGACAGTCACCCCAGGGCTTGGGGAGGGGGGACAAGGGGGTCAGAGCCACCCCAGGGCTTGGGGAGGGGGGACAATGGGGGGACAGTTACCCCAGGGCTTGGGGAGGGGGGACAGGGGGGTCACAGTCACCCCAGGGCTTGGGGAGGGGGGGACAAGGGGGTCACAGTCACCCCAGGGCTTGGGGAGGGGGGACAAGGGGGTTCAGAGCCACCCCAGGGCTTGGGGAGGGGGGACAATGGGGGGACAGTCACCCCAGGGCTTGGGGAGGGGGGACAAGGGGGTCAGAGCCACCCCAGGGCTTGGGGAGGGGGGACAATGGGGGGACAGTTACCCCAGGGCTTGGGGAGGGGGGACAGGGGGGTCACAGTCACCCCAGGGCTTGGGGAGGGGGGGACAAGGGGGTCACAGTCACCCCAGGGCTTGGGGAGGGGGGACAAGGGGGTTCAGAGCCACCCCAGGGCTTGGGGAGGGGGGACAATGGGGGGACAGTCACCCCAGGGCTTGGGGAGGGGGGACAAGGGGGTCACAGTCACCCCAGGGCTTGGGGAGGGGGGACAAGGGGGTCAGAGTCACCCCAGGGCTTGGGCTGGGGTGACCCCATAGCCCAAGGGGAACAGGGACAGGGGGGTCAGAGTCACCCCAGGGCTTAGAGGGGATGCAGGAAGCCTTGGGGACCCCCACAGAGCCCCCCCACCCAGCTGGGGAGCCTTGGGGCTCCCCAAAGGGTCCCCCTTGTCTACCTAGGGAGCCCACGAGATCCCCAAAGAGTCCCTCTTGTCTACCTGGGGAGCCTTGGGGGTCCCCAAAGGGTCCCCCTTGTCTACCTAGGGAGCCCTGGGGGTCCCCCAGAGTCCCTCCATCCACCCACGGAACCCAATGTTCCCCCAGGGAACACCCAGAACCCCCGTACCCCCCCATGGCCCCTCACCAGCGCTGCTGGCCTTGAGCAGGTGGATGTTGGGGCTCCAGGGAACCCCCAGAACCCCCGTACCCCGCCATGGCCCCCCACCGGCGCTGTTGGCCTCAGCCTTGAGCAGGTGGATGTCGGGGCCCCAGGGAACCCCCAGAACCCCCGTACCCCCCCGTGGCCCCACCAGCGCTGTTGGCCTTGGCCTTGAGCAGGTGGATGTTGGGGCCCCAGGGAACCCCCAGAACCCCCATACCCCCCCATGGCCCCTCACCAGCGCTGTTGGCCTTGGCCAGGTGGATGTTGGGCCCCCAGGGAACCCCTAGAACCCCCATACCCCCCCATAGCCCCCCTGCAGGTCCTCACCGGCGCTGTTGGCCTCGGCCTTGAGCAGGTGGATGTCGGGGCCCCAGGGAGCCCCCAGAACCCCCGTACCCCCCCATGGCCCCTCATGGGCGCTGTTGGCCTTGAGCAGGTGGATGTTGGGGCCCCAGGGAACCCCCAGAACCCCCGTACCCCCCCGTGGGCCCCCCCGCGGGTCCTCACCGGTGCTGTTGGCCTTGGCCTTGAGCAGGTGGATGTTGGGGCCCCAGGGAACCCCCAGAACCCCCGTACCCCCCCATGGCTCCTCATGGGCGCTGTTGGCCTTGAGCAGGTGGATGTTGGGACCCCAGGGAACCCCCAGAACCCCCGTACCCCCCCGTGGCCCCCCCGCGGGTCCTCACCGGCGCTGTTGGCCTCGGCCTCGAGCAGGTGGATGTCGGGGCAGTCGGCCAGCGAGTGCTCGAGGCAGAGCTGCAGGAAGCGCGCCTGGGTGCGGGTGACGCGCTTGAGCAGCGACAGCAGAGCCACCGTCTGCTCGCACTCGTTCCAGCCCTTGAACCACCCGGCCACGATCCCCACCTGGTCCCGGAACATCATGGCGGTCACCGGCGCGGTTCGGGGGGGACGCGGGGGTCGGGCCGTGCGCCCCCCCCCTCCTTCACATGGCGGCGAGGCGGCCCCGGTCGCGGCTGCCGCAGGAGTCGGGGTCCCCGCGGGGTGCGGCGGGCATGGGGGGCTGCGGGAACCAGGGAGAGGCCTGCGGGAGAACGGGGGGTCAGGGATGGGGATCCCCCAAATGGGGATGGGGACACCCCCAGGGAGACGGGGACGCTCCCCAAGTGTGGATCGGGACCCCCCCAGCAGACATGGGGACCCCTGGTGGAGATTGGGACCCCCCAACGGGGATGAGAACCCAAGTGGGGATGGGGATCCCCCCAGGAGGATGGGGACGCTCCCCCAGTGGGGATTGGGACCCCCCCAGCAGACACGGGGACCCCTGGTGGAGATTGGGACCCCCCAACGGGGATGAGAACCCAAGTGGGGATGGGGATCCCCCCAGGAGGATGGGGACGCTCCCCAAGTGTGGATCAGGACCCCCCAGCAGACACGGGGACCCCTGGTGGGGATTGGGACCCCCCAACGGGGATGAGAACCCAAGTGGGGATGGGGATCCCCCCAGGAGGATGGGGACGCTCCCCAAGTGTGGATCGGGACCCCCCCCAGCAGACACGGGGACCCCTGGTGGGGATTGGGACCCCCCAGTAAAGATGGGGGATGCTGGTGGGGATTGGGCGCCCCCAACGATGATGGCAACTCCCCAAGTGGGGATGGGGACCCCCGGTGGGGACTGGGGCCCCCCAATGGGGATGGGAACGCCCCAGCAGACATGGGGACCCCTGGTGGGGATTGGGACCCCTCAACGGGGATGAGAACCCCCCAGCAGACACGGGGACCCCTGGTGGGGATTGGGACCCCCCCAACGGGGATGAGAACCCAAGTGGGGATGGGGATCCCCCCAGGGGGATGGGGATGCTCCCCCAGTGGGGATTGGGACCCCTAGTATGGATTGGGCCTCCCCCGGCAGAGATGGGGACCCCTGGTGGGGATCGGGCCCCCCCGGCAGAGATGGGGACCCCTGGTGAGGATTGGGGCCCCCCAGCAGGGATGAGAACCTCCAAAGTGGGGATGGGGACCCCGCCCACCTCAGTGGGGATGGGGACCCTCAAGCAGACATGGGGACCCCCCAGGGGGATGGGGACCCCCGGTAGGCATTGGGACCCCCCCAGTAAAGATGGGGGACCCTGGTGGGGATTGGGGCACCCCCAACGATGATGGGAACCCCCCGAGTGGGGATGGGGACCCCCGGTGGGGACTGGGGCCCCCCAATGGGGATGGGAACGCCCCAGCAGACATGGGGGCCCCTAGTGGGGCCCGGCCCCCCCCAGCACCCACCGCCCCCCCCGGTGTGACCGTGAGCAGCGCAGGGCCCCATCCCGGCCCCCCCAGCACAACCGGGACCCCCCCCGGGCCGCCCCGCACCCCCAGACCCAGCCCGGGACACCCCGCATGGCGCTCCCGGCGCCCGGGGAAACACGCCCCCCCCACCCGGGGACCTCCCGCCGCGTCGGGAACGGGGAAGCGCCCGGAGGGGCCGGGCCCGGCGCTCGGTACCGGGGGTCAGGGAGGGCCCGGCCCAGGCCCGGCGGCCGCGGGTGGGGAGCCGCGAGCTCGGGGCGGGGCGCAGGGCCGGGGCGGGGCCCGGAGGCCCCGGGGGAGCGGGGGAGGGGAGGGGGGGTCCCGGTTCCACCGCTCCCGCCGGTTCCCCCCCCCGCACTCACCGGCCGCCGCGCTCCGAGGCGCCGTCGCCGCCGCGCAACGTCAGCACGCACGGTGCGTCACCGCGCCACGGCGCACGCGCCCGCCGCCGCGCCCCGCCCCTTCCGCCAGTGAGGATAGGGCGGTGTCGTCGCGGGGCGCTTTCCGGAGGAGGGGTTGGCCCCGCCCCCGGCTCACCATTGGGTGAGAGGAGCTGCCAATGGGAACGCGGGAAGCGGGGAGGAGGGAACCCCGCCCCTTTGCGCCGGTCACGCCCCTATGCACTCCACGCCCTCCAGAGGCCACGCCCCTCTCGGGGGGACTAGACCACGCCCTCTCCCTTGACCACGCCGCTCGGTCGCATCCGGATGGCTGTTGGGCGGGGCTTGAGAGGGCGTGGCCTCGGGAGGTGAGAGGGCGGGGCGGGGGAGGGGGCGCGGTTTGAGGGGGCGGGGCTTCAGGGTGGGGCTGTGGGTCCGTGACTCCGGATGGGGCCCATGAGAGTGGTCCCCAGCGTGTCCCCAGTGTCCCCAGTGTCCTCAGCCCACATACCCCAGCGTCCCCAGTATCCCCAGTGTTCCCAGTGTTCCCAGTGTGCCCCCAGTGTCCCCAGTGGCCTCAGCCCATGTCCCCCAGTATCCCCAGTGTCCCCAGTATCCCCAGTATCCCCAGTGTCCCCAGTGTGCCCCCAGTGTCCCCAGTGGCCTCAGCCCATGTCCCCCAGTGTCCCCATCTGGCACGTGTGGGACTGGAACAGGGAGAGAGACAGAGGGACAAGGGGACCAGGGGACAGAGAGACAGAAGGACCAGGGGACAGAGGTACAGAAGGACCAGGGGACAGAGGGACAGAGGGACAAGGGGACCGGGGGACAGAGGGACAGAGGGACAAGGGGACCAGGGGACAGGGAGACAGAAGGACCAGGGGACAGAGGGACGAGGGGACCAGGGGACAGAGGGACAGAGGGACAAGGGGACAGAGGGACAGAGGGACAAGGGGACCGGGAGACAGAGGGACAAGGGGACCAGGGGACAGAGGGACTGAGGGACCGGGGGACAGAGGGACACACGGGGGGAATCCCGAGGGCTCTGGGGGGACAGCCGGACGGGGACAAGGACCGGCGTGCAGAGGGACCGGCGGCCCCGCGTGTCCGTCCGTGTGTCCGTCGGTGTTTCCGTCCGTGCGTCCGTCGGTGCTCCCGTGGCCCCGCCCCCGGCCCCGCCCCGGCTGCTCTGCGGCTCCGAGCGGCGGCGCCGGGACCGACAGACACCGGGACCCACACACAGACACCGGCACCGACAGACAGACAGACAGCGGCACCGCCCCCCGCCCGGGGCCGCCATCCCGGGGCCGCCCCCCCCGCAGGACCCGCCCCGCCGCCATCAGCCCGATCCCGGGACCCGGGACCCGCCCCGGTGGCCCCAGCCCGGCCTCCCGGTACCCCCCCAGCATCCCCGTACCGCCCCATCCTCCCGGTACCCCCCCCAGCACCCCCGTACCCCCCCATCCTCCCGGTACCCCCCCCCAGCATCCCCGTACCCCCATCCTCCCGATACCCCGATCCTCCCGGTACCCCCCCCAGCATCCCCATACCCCCACATCCTCCCGGTACCCCGATCCTCCCGGTACCCCCCCCAGCATCCCCGTACCCCCCCAGCACCCCCGTACCCCCCCATCCTCCCGGTCCCCCCCCCAGCATCCCCGTACCCCCCAGCACCCCCGTACCCCCCCATCCTCCCGGTCCCCCCCCCAGCATCCCCGTACCCCCCCATCCTCCCGGTACCCCCCCATCCACCCGGTGCCCCCAACCTCCCAGTGCCCCCCCCAGCATCCCTGTACCCCCCCCATCCTCCCGTTATCCCTCCCCCATCCTCCCGGTACCCCCCATTCTCCCGGTACCCCCCCCCCCATCCTCCCGTTATCCCCATCCCAGGCCCGTTATCCCCCCCCCAGCCTCCCGGTACCCCCGGCATCCCATTATCCCTCCCGGCCTCCCGTTCCCCCCCCCAGTCCCCACATCCCCCCCCCACCCCCGTGACAACCGTTCCCGGTGCCCCCCCCCCCGCTCCCGGTGCCCCCCCCATGGCCCCCCAGGCCTGACCGGCCCCCCCCCGCCCCCCCCTCCCCGGGCCGGAGCCGCCGCCCCCCCCGGAGCCGCGATGGGAACGTCCGGGGGCTGAACCCCCCCCAGGTACCGGGGGCTGCGCCGGGGGCGCCGGTTGTGCTGGGATGTGCTGGGCTGTACTGGGCTGTACTGGGCCCTGCAGTGCTGTACTGGGCTGTACTGGGCTGTACTGGGCCCTGCACTGCTGTACTGGGCTGTACTGGGCTGTACTGGGCCGTACTGGGCCGTACTGGGCCACACTGGGCCGTACTGGGCTGTACTGGGCCACACTGGGCCATGTGCTGCTGTACTGGGCTGTACTGGGCTGTACTGGGCCATGTGCTGCTGTACTGGGCTGTACTGGGCCATACTGGGCCCTGTACTGGGCTGTACTGGGCTGTACTGGGCCATACCGGGCCATGTGCTGCTGCACTGGTTTGTACTGGGACATATTGGGCCATGCGCTGCTGTACTGGGCTGTACTGGGTCATACTGGGCTCTGCACTGCTGTACTGGGCTGTACTGGTTTGTACTGGGCCGTACCAGTTTGTACTGGGCCATACTGGGCCATGCGCTGCTGCACTGGTTTGTACTGGGCCATACTGGGCTCTGCACTGCTGTACTGAGCTGTACTGGGCCGTACTGGGCCGTACTGGGCTGTACTGGGCCATACTGGGCCATGTGCTGCTGTACTGGGTTGTACTGGGCTGTACTGGGCCGTACTGGGCCGTACTGGGCTGTACTGGGCCATACTGGGCCATGTGCTGCTGTACTGGATTGTACTGGGCTGTACTGGGCTGTACTGGGCCATGCGCTGCTGCACTGGTTTGTACTGGGCCATACTGGGCTCTGCACTGCTGTACTGGGCTGTACTGGGCTATACTGGGCCGTACTGGGCTGTACTGGTCCATACTGGGCCGTGCGCTGCCGTACTGGTCCGTACTGGTCTATGCGGGGTTGTGCACTCCTGTACTGGGCCATACTGGGCTGTGCAGCCCATGCTGTCTGCTACTGGGCTGGACTGGGCTGTGCTGGACCGGACCATACTGGTCTATATGGGGCGATACTGGGTTAGATGGGTGTGATACTGGGACAGACGGGGCCATACTGGGTTAGACGGGGCCGCACTGGGTTGTGCTGAGCTGTACTGGTCTGTGCTGGTGGGTACTGGTCCATACTGGCCCGTCCCCTGTCCCCACAGCCCCCGCGGCGACGCCTGGACGGGACCGACATGGAGCCCTGAGAGGAGGTACTGGGAGCACTGGGAGCACTGGGAGCACTGGGAACAGTGAGATGGGCACTGGGAGCACTGGGAGCACTGGGAGCACTGGAAGAGGAGCACTGGGAACAATGGGATGGGCACTGGGAGGACTGGGAGCACTGGGGGCACTGGGAGCAACTGGGGGCACTGGGAGCACTGGAAGAGGAGCACTGGGAACAATGGGATGGGCACTGGGAGCACTGGGAGCACTGGGAGAGGAGCACTGGGAACAATGGGATGGGCACTGGAAGCACTGGGAGCACTGGGAGTACTGGGAGCACTGGAAGCACTGGGGGAGGAGCACTGGGAGCACTGGGAGAGGAGCACGGGGGACAATGGGATGGGCACTGGGAGCACTGGGAGTGCTGGGAGTACTGGGGGAGGAGCAGTGGGAGCACTGGGATGGGCACTGGAAGCACTGGGAGCACTGGAGGCACTGGGAGTACTGGGAGCACTGGGAGCACTGGGATGGGCACTGGGAGCACTGGGAACCCCCAAGGGTTGGTGTGTCCCCCTGGGCCCGATCCTGCTCCTTTTGGGGCCCGATCCTGCTCCCTTTGGGCCCGATCCTGCTCCATTTGGGGGCCCAATCCTGCTCCCTTTGGGGCCCGATCCTGTTCCTTTGGCCCGATCCTGCCCACCATCCCCATCCCCCCAAACCCCCCACCCCCGAGGGCCCGAACCTGCCCCCTTTGGGGCCCGAACCCCCTCCCTTTGGGCCTGATTCTGCTCCCCTGGGGCCCGATCCTGCTCCATTTGGGGGCCCAATCCTGCCCCCTTTGGGGCCCGATCCTGTTCCCTTTGGGCCCGATCCTGCCCCCGACACCTCACCCCCAAACCCCCCGCCCCAGGGCCCGATCCTGCCCCCCATCCCTCACACCAACCCCCCTCCCCCCAGGGCCCGATCCTGCCCCCATCCCTCACACCAACCCCCCACCCAGGGCCCGATCCTGTCCCCCATCTCCCCCCTCAACCCCCCCCCCCCGCTGGGCCCGATCCTGCCCCCCATCTCCCTCCCCAATCCCCCCCCGCAAGGGCCCAATCCTGCCCCCACCCCTCACTCCCCCCTCCCCCCCTTACAGGTGCCGCCGTGGGATGGCGAAGCTGCTGGTGCCCCTGGTGATGCTGGGGGCGGTGGCTGCGGCCGGCGGCGGCTCCTTGGGGCCGGGGGGGTCCGGTGGCGGTGTCGGCGTCCCATCCCACCGCTGCCCCCCCCGCTGCCTGTGCCCGGCGGCCGCCCCCAGCCCCACGCTGCTGTGCGCCCGCACGGGGCTGCTGGCCGTGCCGCCCAGCCTGGACCGCGGCGCCGTGGAGCTGCGCCTGGCCGACAACTTCATCGGCGCCGTGGGCCGCGCCGACTTCGCCAACATGAGCAGCCTGGTGCACCTGACGCTGTCCCGCAACGGGCTGCGCCGCCTGGCCCCCGGCGCCTTCGCCGACCTGCGCGCCCTGCGCGCCCTGCACCTGGACGGCAACCGGCTGCCGGCGCTGAGCGGCGCGCAGCTGCGCGGGCTGGCCAGCCTGCGCCACCTCATCCTGGCCAACAACCAGCTGGCCGCCATCGAGCCCGGCGCCTTCGCCGCCTTCGCCGCCACCGTGGAGGACCTGGACCTGTCGCACAACAACCTGCCGGCGCTGCCCTGGGACGCCGTGGCCGCCATGGCCAGCCTGGCCACGCTCACCCTGGACCACAACCTGCTGGAGCGCGTCCCGGCGGGCGCGGTGGCGCGGCTGCCGCGCTTGGCGCGCCTGGACCTCACCGCCAACCGCCTGCGGGCGCTGCCGCCCGTGCCCGGCCCCCCCGGGGCCCAGCCTGGCGGCGGGGGGCAACCCGCTGCACTGCAACTGCGAGCTGCTGTGGCTGCGGCGCTTGGCGCAACCGGGCCGGCTGGAGAGCTGCGCCACGCCGGCGCCGCTGGCCGGGCGGCTGCTCTGGGCCGTGCCGGAGGAGGAGCTGACGTGCCGCGCTCCCCGCCATCGCCGGCGCGGCCGCCGTGCCCGCCGCGGTGCTGGAGGGGCAGCCGCTGCGCTTGGGGTGCTTGGCGGCCGGGGACCCCCCGCCGGCGCTGCACTGGTTGGGCCCGGACGGGCGCGTGGTGCAGAACGGCTCGCGGCGCGCCGTGGGCGCCGACGGCTCCAGCGTGGAGCTGCGGGTGGCCACGCTGGGCGACCACGGCCACTTCACCTGCGTGGCGTCCAACGCGGCGGGCGAGGCGGCCGCCAGGGTGCGGGTGGACGTGTTGCCGCTGCCGGTGCCGCCCAACGGCGATAACGGCGACGCCGGCGACGCCAACGGCCCGTCGGACATGGCGCGGGGGGACGGCGACGGGGGGGCGGGGGGGAACGGGACGCGGCGCGCCGGGGCCGCGGTGGCGGCCGAGGTGACGGCGGCGGCCGCGCGCATCCGGTGGCTGCCCCGGCGACACGGCCCCGGCGTCCGCGGCTTCCAGCTGCGCTACAACAGCTCCGGCGACGAGGCGCTGGTCTACAGGTGGGTGCGCGGGGGGGTCCTGGGGGGGTCTTGGGGGGCTCTGGGGGTCTTTGGGGGTTCTGGGGGTCTTTGGGGGTTCTGGGGGGTGTTTTGGGGGAGGTCTTTGGGGGATCCTGGGTGCTCTGGGGGTCCTGGGAGGCTCTGGGGAGTCAGGGGGGTCCTGGGGGTCTTTGGGGGTTCTGGAGGGTCTGAGGGGTCCTGGGGGGCTCTGGGGGGCCCTGGGAGTCTTTGGGGGGTCCTGGGGGGTGTTTTGGGGGGGCTCTGGGGGGTCAGGGGTGTCCTGGGGGTCTTTGGGGGTTCTGGGGGTGTTTTGGGGGGGTCTTTGGGGGATCCTGGGTGCTCTGGGGGTCCCGGGAGGCTCTGGGGAGTCAGGGGGGTCCTGGGGGTCTTTGGGGGTTCTGGAGGGTCTGAGGGGTCCTGGGGGGCTCTGGGGGGTCCTGGGAGTCTTTGGGGGGTCCTGGGGGTGTTTTGGGGGGGCTCTGGAGGGTCAGGGGTGTCCTGGGGGTCTTTGGGGGTTCTGGGGGTGTTTTGGGGGGGTCTTTGGGGGATCCTGGGTGCTCTGGGGGTCCCGGGAGGCTCTGGGGAGTCAGGGGGGTCCTGGGGGTCTTTGGGGGTTCTGGAGGGTCTGAGGGGTCCTGGGGGGCTCTGGGGGGTCCTGGGAGTCTTTGGGGGGTCCTGGGGGTGTTTTGGGGGGGCTCTGGAGGGTCAGGGGTGTCCTGGGGGACTTTGGGGGTTCTGGAGGGTCCTGGGATGGTTTGGGGGGTCCTGGGGGTCTTTGGGGGATCTGGGGGTGTTTTGGGGGGGTCTTTGGGGGATCCTGGGTGCTCTGGGGGTCCCGGGAGGCTCTGGGGCGTCAGGGGGGTCCTGGGGGTCTTTGGGGGTTCTGGAGGGTCTGAGGGATCCTGGGGGGTCCTGGGAGGGTTTGGGGGGGGGGGTTCAGGGGGGTCCTGGGGAACTTTGGGGGTTCTGGAGGGTCTGAGGGGTCCTGGGAGGCTCTGGGGGTTCAAGTGGGGTCGTGGGGTGTTTTGGGGCATCTTTGGGGGCTCTGGGGGTTCAGGGAGGTTCTGGGAGGGTTTGAGGGCTCTGGGGGTCCTGGAGCTCTGGGGGCTTGGGGGGATTTCAAGGGGGGATCAAGGGGGGCACTGGGGGGTCACGGGGGCTCAGGGGGGTCCTGGGGGCTCTGGGGGGGTGCGAGGGGGTTCAGGGGGTTGTCTGGGTGTCTAAGAGGGTCCAGGGGGGTCCTGAGGCTTTGGGGGGTTCAGGAGGATCTCAGGGGATCCTGGGCTCTGGGGTTTTGGGGTGGGATTCAGGGGGGACCTGGGGGTCTCATGGGGATCCTGGGGCTTTGGGATTTTGGGGGTGCGGGTCCGAGGGGATTCAGGGGGGTCTCCTGGGGCTCTGGGGGGTTCAGGGGGGTCTCATGGGGGTTCAGGGGATCCCGGGGGTCTTAGGGGGGTCCTGGGGCTATGGGGTTGTGGGGGGGGGGGTTCAGGGGGGCCTTGGGGCTCTGGGGAGGTTCAGGGGGGGCCAAGGGGGTTCAGGGGGGTCTCATGGGGGTTCAGGGGGTTCCCAGGGGTCTTAGGGGGGTCCTGGGGCTCTGGGGGGTTCAGGGGGTTCCCAGGGATCTCAGGGGGGTCCTGGGGTTCTGGGGGTCTCAGGGGGTTCCCAGGGGTCTCAGGGGGGTCCTGGGGCTCTGGGGGGTTCAGGGGGTTCCCAGGGGGGTCCTGGGGCTCTGGGGGGTTCAGGGGGGTCCAAGGGGGTTCAGGGGGTCCTGGGGCTCTGGGGGGTTCAGGGGGTTCCCAGGGGGGTCCTGGGGCTCTGGGGGGTTCAGGGGGGTCCAAGGGGGTTCAGGGGGTCCTGGGGCTCTGTGGGTCTCAGGGGGTTCCCAGGGGTCTCAGGGGGGTCCTGGGGCTCTGGGGGGTTCAGGGGGGTCCAAGGGGGTTCAGGGGGGGTCCAAGGGGGTTCAGTGGGTCCTGGGGCTCTGTGGGTCTCAGGGAGGTCCTGGGGCTCTGTGGGTCTCAGGGGGGGTCCCAGGGGGGGTCTGGGGGTCTCAGGGGGGTCCCAGGGGTCTCAGGGGGGTCCTGGGGGTCTCAGGGGCGTCTCCCCGGGGGTCTCAGGGTGCCGTGCCCCCCCCAGGCTGCTGCCGCCGTCCAGCCGCAGTTTGGTGCTGCGGGACCTGGCCGGGGGGCGCGAGTACCAGCTGTGCGTGTCGGCGCTGTACAGCGGGGACCCCCCCGGCGCGCCCCCCCCGCGGCCGCGCTCCCTGGGCTGCGTGCGCTTCACCACCCCCCCCGGGCGCGGGGGGGGCGCGGGGGGGGGCGGCGGCGGGGGGGGGGGGGCCCGGCCGCCCCTTCCTGCTCGGCCGCCCCCCAGCAGCCGCATTTCCTGGGGGGGACGGTGATCGTGGTGATCGGCGCCGCCATCGCGGCCTCGGTGCTGGTCTTCATCCTCATCCTCACCGCGCGCTACAAGGCGGCCGCGCGCCGCCCCCCCCCCAGCGTGGCGTCCGTCTGCTCGCAGACCAACGGCGCCCCCCGCCCCCCCGAGCCCGAGCCGCCCCCCCCCCGCGCCGCCGCAGACCCCCCCCGCTGGCACCGCCGGCACCCATGGGTGCCCCGGGGGGGCTGTTCCCCAGCCACAGCTTCCCCCGGCGCGCACGGACTCGGCGCCACGGCCTCGACTCGCAGCCCGGGGGGGGCCCCGCGCTGCGCCCCTCCTTCGGGAGCACCCACTGGATGCTGGAGAGCACCGTGTGACGGGGGGGGCACCCATGGGTGCTGGGAGCACCGGTGTGATATGGGGCACCCATGGGTGCTGGGAGCACCGTGTGACATGGGGGGGCACCCATGGGTGCTGGGAGCACCGTGTGATATGGGGCACCCATGGGTGCTGGGAGCACCGTGTGACATGGGGGGGCACCCATGGGTGCTGGGAGCACCGTGTGATATGGGGGTGCACCCATGGGTGCTGGGAGCCCCTCCTTCGGGAGCACCCACTGGATGCTGGAGAGCACCGTGTGACATGGGGCACCCATGGGTGCTGGGAGCACCGTGTGACATGGGGGGGCACCCATGGGTGCTGGGAGCACCGTGTGACGGGGGGGGCACCCATGGGTGCTGGGAGCACCGTGTGACATGGGGGGGCACCCATGGGTGCTGGGAGCACCGTGTGACATGGGGGGGCACCCATGGGTGCTGGGAGCACCGTGTGACGGGGGGGGCACCCATGGGTGCTGGGAGCACCGTGTGATGGGGACACCCATGGGTGCTGGGAGCACCGTGTGACATGGGGGCACCCATGGGTGCTGGGAGCCCCTCAATGTGGGAGCATCGTGTGATTGGGGCGGCACCCATGGGTGCTGGGAGCACCGTGTGATGGGGGCACCCATGGGTGCACCCACTGGGTGCTAGAGAGCACTGTGTGATATGGGGGGGCACCCATGGGTGCTGAAGAGCACCGGTGTGATATATGGGGGGCACCCCATGGGTGCACCCAATGGGTGCAGGGAGCACTGCATGATACGGGGGGGCACCCATGGGTGCTGGGAGCACCATGTGATGGGGGGCACCCATGGTTGCGAGGTGATGGGGGGTGCAGAGGGGATGGAAGAGCTGGGGGGTTCTGGGACCCTTGGGTGCTCCTGGGGGGTCTGAATGCAGCGCTGGGTGCTCCTGGGGCTCCTGTGC
This sequence comes from Columba guinea, assembly GCA_032206185.1. Lineage (NCBI taxonomy): Eukaryota > Metazoa > Chordata > Aves > Columbiformes > Columbidae > Columba > Columba guinea. The sequence continues at coordinate 23,600 of JAVLUU010000714.1, forward strand.
ACCCTTGGGTGATGCTGGGTGGCCAAATGCACCCTTGGGTGCTCCTGTGCACCCTTGGGTGCTCCTGAGGGGTCTGAATGCAACGCTGGGTGCTCCTGGGCACCCTTGGGTGCTCTCAGGTGCCCCAATGCACCCTTGGGTGCTCCTGGGCACCCTTGGGTGCTCTCAGGTGCCCCAATGCACCCTTGGGGTGTCCTGGGTGCCTCAATGCTCCCTTGGGTGCTCCTGGGGGGTCTGAATGCAACGCTGGGTGCTCCTGGGCACCCTTGGGTGCTCTCAGGTGCCCAAACGCACCCTTGTTGGGTCCTGGGTGCCCCAATGCAGCTTTGGGTGCTCCTGGGTACCTTTGGGTGCTCCCAGATGCCCCAACGCACCCTTGGGTGCTGCCGGTGCTCCCGTGCGCCCCTGGGTGCCCCCGCCCCCCCGGTGCCCCCCGGTGCCCCCCCGGTGCGTTGGTCGGGCCCGCCGGGGGTCCCGCTGTCCCCACTGACCTGTCTGCACAGATGACACGAGAACCGCAACCCCCCCCCCCCAAATCCCCCTCCCCCGGACGCCTGGGTCCCCTCGATGTGTGTGTGTCCCCCCCCACTTTATCCCCGTCCCCCCCCCGGCCCGGGGTCTCCTATCTGGCTGGTCTGGATAACCCCCCATTGCCCCCCAGCCCAATTTGCCCCGTTTCGCCCCATGTCCCCACCAGCCGCCCCCCCCCGGGCCCCCCCCCGGGCCGCTGCAGCGTTTAACACGTTTTTACATTAAAACCCTGCGCCCCCCCCCGCCCGGGGCGATGGAACCGGCCGTGTCCGCGGTTGCCAGGCAACGCTTGCCGGGAGACGCGGTTGGCGGGAAAGCGCAGGGGCGGGGCTTCGGGGGGGTCAGTAATATGCAGATGAGGGGGCGGAGCCTGAGGCGGGAGAGCTGGGGCAGCCCCGCTCGCCCCCTTGTGCTTCAGTTTCCCCACGGCCACGGGGGGGGGGCCGGACGCCTGGGTCCCTTCTCACAGGGTTGGGGGGATGGTGGCCCCGGACGCCTGGGTCCCTTCCCAAGGCAGTGGGGAGGGGGGGTGAAGGCCCAAGACACCTGGGTTTATTCCCAGGTGGGGGTGAAGGTCCCGGACGCCTGGGTCCCTTCCTATGGCAGGTGGATGCCCTGGACACCTGTATCCCTTCCCAGTGGGGATGAAGGTCCTGGATGCCTGGGTCCCTTCCCATGGCAGGTGGAGGCCCCGGACGCCTGGGTCCCTTCCCAGGGCGGGTTGGAGGCCCCGGACGCCTGGGTCCCTTCCCAGGGGCGGTTAGAGGTCCTGGATGCCTTGGTCCCTTCCCAGGGCGGGTTGGAGGCCCCGGACGCCTGGGTCCCTTCCCAGGGGGGGGTTGAAGGTCCCGGACACCTGGGTCCCTTCCCAGGGGCGGTTAGAGGTCCTGGATGCCTTGGTCCCTTCCCAGGGCGGGTTGGAGGCCCCGGACGCCTGGGTCCCTTCCCGGGGGGGGTTGAAGATCCCGGACGCCTGGGTCCCTTCCCAGGTGGGGAAACGAAGGTCATGGGTGGCCACCGTCACCTGTGTCCCCTCCCAGGGGCGGCCGCACCCCCCATCCCCCCATTCCCCCCGGCTATAACCGCGGCGCCGCCGGCGCGGCCGGGCGGGCGATGGCGGCGCTGGTGACGGTGACGGTGGTGGCGGCGCTGGCGGCGCTGGGGGGCGCGGGGGCCCAGTGCCCGTCGGCCTCGTCGCTGTCCCCCCCCGGACGGCCCCCGCCTGTGCGCGCGGCTCTACACCGACGACAGCCCCTACTACGACCAGTGCTGCGGGGGGGCCGTGCTGGAGGTGGCCCCCGGCGACGACTTCCCCTACATGCCCCTGGGCTGGGCCGACCGCGTGTCCTCGCTGGTGGTGGGGACGCGGTGCCAACTCACCGTCTGGTCGCGCGCCGGCAAGAACGGCAAGAGCCGCAGCTTCAGCGCCGGGGCGGTGCCGCGGCTGCAGGAGGTGAAGAGGGGGCTGTTCGGCGACTGGAACAACGCCATCAGCGGGTATTACTGCGAGTGTAAGTGAGGAGGGGGCGCCGGGGGGTCATGGGGGTGCCAGCGGTCAATGTGGGGCGAGAGCGGTCAATGGGAGTCAACATGAGTCAACGCGGGTCAACGTGAGTCAACACGAGTCAATGTGGGTCAATGGGAGTCAACATGAGTCAACACGGGTCAGCACGAGTCAACGTGGGTCAATGGGAGCCAACATGAGTCAACATGGGTCAACGTGGGTCAACACGAGTCAACGTGGGTCAATGGGAGTCAACACAAGTCAACGTGGGTCAATGGGAGCCAACATGAGTCAACATGGGTCAACGTGGGTCAACACGAGTCAATGTGTGTTAATGGGAGTCAACACAAGTCAACGTGGGTCAATGGGAGCCAACATGAGTCAACATGGGTCAATGTGGGTCAACACGAGTCAATGTGTGTTAATGGGAGTCAACACAAGTCAACGTGGGTCAATGGGAGCCAACATGAGTCAACATGGGTCAACGTGGGTCAACACGAGTCAATGTGTGTTAATGGGAGTCAACACAAGTCAACGTGGGTCAACACAAGTCAACATGGGTCAATGGGAGTCAACACGAGTCAACGTGGGTCAATGGGAGTCAACACGAGTCAACATGGGTCAACGTGGGTCAACACGAGTCAACGTTGGTCAATGGGAGTCAACACGAGTCCACGTGGGTCAAGACTGGTCAACGTGGGTCAAGACGGGTCAACGTGGGTCAAGACGGGTCAACGTGGGTCAACGCGAGTCAACGTGAGCCATCACCGGTTGACACGAGTGAACGTTGACCCAGACACATCAACGCGAGTCAACGTTGGCCAAGAGAAGTCAACATGACCCCCCCAGATCCCTGTGACCCCCCCCAGCTCTCTCCATGACGCCCCCTAGAGCCCTGTGACCCCCCTAGATCCCCGTGACCCCCCAGCTCTCTCCATGACCCCCCCTTGATCTCCATGACCCCCCACAGACCCCCATGACCCCCCCCATGGTCCCAGCCAATAAAGCCTGGAGGCCGCAGCAGCTCCCGCCCCCCTGGTGCTTTATTGGGGGGGGGGGGGGGGCCACCCACTGTCACCCCCTCCCCAAATCGTGTCCCCTTCTCCCCCGCCCCCCCAAAAAAGCAGCCACATGGGACACAGGGGGGTCTCCAAAAGGCCACGTGTAATCTCGGGGGGGGGGGGGTCCCCGTGCCCCCCCCACCCCATTGTTACAAAACGACGATATAAATAGTTCTGATAAAAAGAAATAAAATGGGGGGGGGGGGGGGGAACAAACAAAAAAGCCCAAACTAAGGAAAGGTGGGGGTGGGGACCCCCATCAGTAGTGTGGCTGCGGGGGGGCCGGATGCAGAGGGGCCCCCCCAGGGATAAAAAAAGGGGTTTAAAGAAAGAATAAATGGGAGACACACACACAACCCCCCAACGGCCCCCCCGGGGGAGGGGACATGGGGGGGGCACCCCTGGTGTGTGTCTCCACCACCCCCCCCAGCTCAGTAGTTTGGGGGGGTCTGTGTGTGTCCCCCACCCCAAGTCGTGAGTCCAGTTGAGAGGTGATGGGGGGGGGGACACATCACCGAGGCCCCCCCGGGGTCACCGGGATGGGGGGGGCCCTGGTGTCCCCACATTGCAGGGGATGACAGCACTGGGGGGGTCCCCAGTGTCCCCCCCCAACACGGGTGGGTGACAGGGACACCGGGGGGGGGGACACAACAGCAGCCAGGGGGTCCCCGATGTCCCCCCATCACAGGTGGGTGTCCCTGTGTCCCCCCCATCACAGGTGGGTGATGGGGACACTGCGGGGGTCCCCAAAATTCCTGGGGGGGTTCCCAATGTCCTCGGGGGGATCCCCCATCCCCCCCATCACAGGTGTGTGACAGGGACACCAGGGTGGGGGACAACAGCAGCTGGGGGGTCCCCAATGTCCAGGGGGGTCCCCAATGTCCCGGGGGGTGTCCTTGTGTCCCCCCCCATTGTGGGTGTGTGATGGGGACACTGGGGGGGACCCCAGTGTGGAGCTGGACAGCAGCAGCCAGGTGGTCCCCAATGTCCGGGGGGGGTCCCCAATGTCCAGGGGGGTCCCAGATGTCCCAGGGGGGTCCCCAATGTCCGGGGGGGGTGTCCCCGTGTCCCCTCCCATTGTGGGTGTGTGACGGGGACACTGGGGGGGGGACCCCAGTGTGGAGCTGGACAGCAGCAGCCAGGTGGTCCCCAAAGTCCATGGGGGGTCCCAGATGTCCCACGGGATCCCTGATGTCCAGGGGGTCCCCGACGTCCGGGGGGGTCCCCACTGTCCCGGGGGGGTCCCCGCTGTCCCGGGGGGGTCCGTGCCCCTCAGCGCAGGCGGTGCTGGCGCATGAGCGGGACGATGGCGGCGGGGGGGGCGGCCTTGCCCAGGAAGGGGTGGCGCAGCAGCTCGGGCGCCGTCGCCCTCTGCCCGGGGTCCCGCACCAGCATCCGCTCCAGGAACCCCCTGAGCGACGGGGACACCTGGGGGGGGCAGGGGGGGTCAGGGCCGTCCCCAAACGTCCCCAAGTGTCCCCAAAGTGTCCCCAAAGCATCCCCGGCTCGTACCTTGTGTGCGTTTTTCAGCTTGGGGGGCAGGTTGTCACGGATCATTTTCATGGCTTTGAGGGGGGGCTCGTTGAAATAAGGGGGTTCCCCGTCCACCATCTCGATCACCATCACGCCCAGAGACCAGATGTCCACCTGGGGGGGGAAATGGGGGTCAAGGGGGGGTGCAGAGCGCCCGCGACCCCAAAGCTGCGCCAGGGGACCCCAAAGCTGCCCCATGTGCCCCCAAACCTGCCCCATGTACCCCAAATCTACCCCATGTCGCCAAACCTGCCCCATGTCCCACAAACCATCCCATGTACCCCAAACCTGCCCCATGCTCCCCAAACCTGCCCCACGCCCCCCAAATCATCCCATGTACCCCAAACCTGCCCCATGCCCCCCAAACCAGCCCCACATGTCCCCAAATCTGCCCCATGTCTCCCAGATCTGCCCCACACCCCCAAACCTGCCCCATGTCCCCCAAATTTGCACCACGCCCCCAAACATGCCCCAGGTCTCCTGAACCCATCCCATGCCCCCCAAACCCGCCCCACGCCCCCCAAACCATCCCATGTACCCCAAAACCTGCACCCCCGAAACCCCACACCCCAAAACCATCCCATGTACCCCAAACCTGCCCCACAGTCCCAGACCAGCCCCACGTTCCCCAAACCCTGCGCCCCCTAGACCCCAAACCTGCCCCCTAGCCCCCAAATCTATCCCATGTCCCCCAAACCTGCCCCACGCCCCCTAAACCTGCCCCATGCCCCCCAAACCTGCCCCCCAGCCCCAAAGCCGCCCCCAGCGCTGCCCCCACCTCGGGGGCCGTAGGGCAGGCGGGAGATGAGCTCGGGCGCCATCCAGTACGGGGTCCCCACCAGCGACTTGCGCCGCGGCACCTCCTTGTTCACTTGGGCGCAGAACCCGAAATCCGAGAGTTTCACCTGAAAAGGAGCCGGAAGCGCCGCGGGGGGGTCGGACGGGGCGGGGGGGGTGAGGGGGAAGGGGCACTTTGGGGGCGGGGGGGGCGCTCACCCGCCCGTCGTGCGTGAGCAGGATGGAGTCGCTCTTGATGTCGCGGTGGATGACGCCCTGGGCGTGGAGAACGGCCAGAGCCTTGAGCACCGCGGCGCACACGGCGGCGATCTGCTCCTCGTTCATCCTGCGGACAGCAGCACCCCCAAAACGTCAGGGGACACGGGGGGGACATGGGGGGGGCACTCCCGAGGGGCTCCCCAAATCCCACTTAAAACAAAGGACGATGTGGCGCATTAAATGCCTTGTTTTGGGGACTTTGGGTGGAGAAGATTGTGGGGGGTTCTTCATGTTGGGGACACCAAAAATCTACCAAAATGCGCCAAAAACAGTGAGGGGATATGGGGTGGACATGTGGGGGGGCGCAGGGGGGGATATGGGGGGGACACCCCCGAGGGGCTCCCCAAATCCCACTTAAAACAAAGGAAGACGTTGTGCATTAAACGTCTTGTTTTGGGCGCTTTGGGTGGAGAAGGTTGTGGGGGGTTCTTCATGTTGGGGACACCAAAATCTACCAAAATGCGCCAAAACCAGTGAGGGGATATGGGGGGGACATGGGGGAGGATATGCGGGGGAGACCCCTGAGGGGCTCCCCAAATCCCACTTAAAACAAAGGATGATGTGACGCGTTAAATGTCTTGTTTTGGGGACTTTGGGTGGAGAAGATTGTGGGGGCTCCTTCATGTTGGGGACACCAAAAATCTACCAAAATGTGCCAAAACCAGTGAGGGGATGGGGGGGACATGGCGGGACAACCCTGAGGGGCTCCCCAAATCCCACTTAAAACAAAGGACGATGTGGCACGTTAAACGTCTTGTTTTGGAGACTTAGGATGGAGAAGGTAGATGGTTGTGGTGGCTCCTTCATCCTGGGGACACCAAAATCTACCAAAACGCACCAAAACCAGTGATGGGACATGGGGGGGACATGGTGGGGACATGGGGAACTCATCCCTAATGTCACCTGGTGGGACATTCATGGTTAACTCATCCCTAATGTCACCTGGTGGGATGTTCATGGTTAACTCATCCCTAATGTCACCTGGTGGGACGCTCACGTTCAACTCGTCCCCAATCCCACCCCGTGGGCCGTGACGGGGGGACCCACGTTGGTGACACCTGGGGACAGTTGGGGACACGCGGGGCCCCACCTGGTGTGCGTGACGATGTCGGTCAAGGCGCCGCCCTCCAGGAACTCCATGACCACCCAGAGCTCGTCGCCCACCAGGTAGCTGTTGTACATCTCCACCACGTTCTCGTGCTGGTAGTCACGCATGATCACCACCTGCATTTGGGGACACGGCGCTGTCACCCCCCCCCACGGCGGTGTCACCCCCCGCCCCGCAGCGGTGACACCCCCCAAAAGTGTTCAACACGCCCAGGCAAACCAGAGGGGGTTGGTTTGGAGTCCAGAGCCAAGAACACCTTGCAGGAGACACACAAGAGACGGAGAGCATTGGGAGGGTCATCAGGATGACAATTGGGATGATCGAGATGGTCATTGGGATGATCATCAGATTATAGAGGTGATCACTGGAGTGACAATTGGGATGATCGAGATGGTCATTGGGATGATCATCAGATTATAGAGGTGATCACTAGAGTGACAATTGGGATGATCGAGATGGTCATTGGGATGATCATCAGATTATAGAGGTGATCACTGGAGTGACAATTGGGATGATCGAGATGGTCATTGGGATGATCATCAGATTATAGAGGTGATCACTAGAGTGACAATTGGGATGATCGAGATGGTCATTGGGATGATCATCAGATTATAGAGGTGATCACTGGAGTGACAATTGGGATGATCGAGATGGTCATTGGGATGATCATCAGATTATAGAGGTGATCACTGGAGTGACAATTGGGATGATCGAGATGGTCATTGGGATGATCATCAGATTATAGAGGTGATCACTAGAGTGACAATTGGGATGATCGAGATGGTCATTGGGATGATCATCAGATTATAGAGGTGATCACTAGAGTGACAATTGGGATGATCGAGATGGTCATTGGGTCGACTGAGATGGTCATTGGAATGACTGGGATGACCATTGGGATGGCCATTGGGACGATCAAGATGGTCATCGGAAAGGTCATTGGGATGGTCATTGGGACGATCAAGATGGTCATCGGGATGGTCATCAGGATGGTCATTGGGGTGGTCATTGGAACGATCAAGATGGTCATTGGGGTGGTCATCGGGACGATCAAGATGGTCATCGGGATGGTCATCAGGATGGTCATTGGGGTGGTCATTGGAAAGATCAAGATGGTCATTGGGGTGGTCATCGGGGACGATCAAGATGGTCATCGGGACGATCAAGATGGTCATTGGGATGGTCATTGGGACGGTCAAGATGGTCATCGGGATGATCAAGATGGTCATCGGGACGGTCAAGATGGTCATCGGGACGGTCACTGGGACGATCAAGATGGTCATCGGTGTGGTCATTGGGACGGTCAAGATGGTCATTGGGACGGTCATTGGGACGGTCAAGATGGTCATTGGAACGGTCAAGATGGTCATCGGGGTGGTCATTGGGACGGTCAAGATGGTCACTGGGACGGTCAAGATGGTCATCGGGATGGTCAAGATGGTTATTGGGGTGGTCATTGGGGTGGTCAAGATGGTCATCAGGACGATCAAGATGGTCATTGGGGTGGTCATTGGGGTGGTCAAGATGGTCATCGGGATGGTCACTGGGGTGGTCATTGGGGTGGTCACTAGGATGGTCAAGATGGCCATTGGGATGATCATTGGGATGGTTACTGGGGTGGTCAAGATGATAATTGGGGATGGTCATTGGGACGATCAAGATGATCATTGGGATGGTCATCAGGATGATCAAGATGGTCATTGGGATGGTCATCAGGATGATCAAGATGGTCACTGCGATAGTCACTGGGACAACTGAGATGAACCACCTCCTGGACAACCAACAACGAGAAACAACCGCGACCCACCATCCAACCGCCGCCCACCTCGTTGAAGAGCAGCTCCCGGCGCTGCTGCTTGCGCAGGTCCATCTTCTTGACGGCCACCAGCTTGCCGGAGCTCTTCACCGTGGCGATGCACACCACGCCGGTGGAGCCCTCGCCGATCTTGATGAAGTTGTCCAGGTAGGCGCGGGGGTCGCCGGGATCCACCACCAGCTGCAGCGCGGCGCGGAACTGCTCGTGCGACACGCGCTGCGGCTCGCGCTGCGGCGAGCGGGCCCGCGCCGGGGCGGCCGCACTGGGCGGCGCGCTGGGGGGCGGCTCGGGGGGGGCCGGCTCGGGGTTCTTGGGGCGCGGGGCGGAGCGGGACGGGGGCGCCGCGGGGGCGGGGCCGTTGGGGGGAGGATCCGGCGCTCGCGGCTCAGCCTGGAAAACAGGGAGAGAAAGGGGGTGAGGGGAAGGAAATGGGGGGGGGGGGGGTCGGACCCGGAAATGGCGGGGAGGGGGCGGAGGAGAGAGTTAGGAAGTGGTTTGGGGAGGAAAAGGTCGTTAGGAAGCGGTTTTGGGGGGGGAAAAGGTCGTTAGGAAGCGGTTTTGGGGGGGAAAAGGTCGTTAGGAAGCGGTTTTGGGGGGAGAAAAGGTCGTTAGGAAGCGGTTTTGGGGGGGAAAAGGTCGTTAGGAAGCGGTTTTGGGGGAGGAAAAGGTCGTTAGGAAGCGGTTTTGGGGGAGGAAAAGGTCGTTAGGAAGCGGTTTTGGGGGGGGAAAAGGTCGTTAGGAAGCGGTTTTGGGGGGGGAAAGGTCGCTAGGAAGCGGTTTTGGGGGGGAAAAGGTCGTTAGGAAGCGGTTTTGGGGGGGAAAAGGTCGTTAGGAAGCGGTTTTGGGGGGGAAAAGGTCGTTAGGAAGCGGTTTTGGGGGAGGAAAAGGTCGTTAGGAAGCGGTTTTGGGGGAGGAAAAGCGCCGGTTTTAACTGGTGGAGATTGTTAGGAAGTGGATTTTGGGAAGGAAAAGCTCATTAGGAAGTGGTTTTGGGGAGGAAAAGCTCTGGTTTTAATTGATGGAGATCATTAGGAAGTGGATTTTGGGGAGGACAAAGGTCGTTACGAAGTGGTTTTGGGGGGGAAAATGTCGTTACGAAGTGGTTTGGGGGGAGGAAAAGCGCCGGTTTTAATTGGTGGAAATTGTTAGGAAGTGGATTTTGGGGAGGAAAAGGTAATTAGGAAGTGGAATTCAGGGAGGAAAAGCTTCTTAGGAAGCGGTTTTGGGGAGGAAAAGCTCCGGTTTTAATTGATGGAGATCATTAGGAAGTGGATTTTGGGGAGGAAAACATCATTAGGAAGCGGTTTTGGGGAGGAAAAGGTCATTAGGAAGCGGTTTTGGGGGAGGAAAAGGTCGTTAGGAAGCGGTTTTGGGGGGGAAAAGGTCGTTAGGAAGTGGTTTTGGGGGGGAAAAGGTCGTTAGGAAGCGGTTTTGGGGGAGGAAAAGGTCGTTAGGAAGTGGTTTTGGGGGGGGGAAAGGTCGTTAGGAAGCGGTTTTGGGGGAGGAAAAGGTCGTTAGGAAGCGGTTTTGGGGGGAGGAAAAGGTCATTAGGAAGCGGTTTTGGGGAGGAAAAGGTCGTTAGGAAGCGGTTTTGGAGGAGGAAAAGCGCCGGTTTTAACTGGTGGAGATTGTTAGGAAGTGGATTTTGGGGGGAAGGGAAGGAAAAGCTCATTAGGAAGTGGTTTTGGGGAGGAAAAGCTCTGGTTTTAATTGATGGAGATCATTAGGAAGTGGATTTTGGGGAGGAAAAGGTCGTTACGAAGTGGTTTTGGGGGGGAAAAGGTCGTTACGAAGTGGTTTGGGGGGAGGAAAAGCGCCGGTTTTAATTGGTGGAAATTGTTAGGAAGTGGATTTTGGGGAGGAAAAGGTAATTAGGAAGTGGAATTCAGGGAGGAAAAGCTCCTTAGGAAGCGGTTTTGGGGAGGAAAAGGTCATTAGGAAGTGGTTTACGGAAGGAAAAGCTCCCGTTTTAACTGGTGAAGATCATTAGGAAGTGGATTTTGGGGAGGAAAAGCTCGTCAGGAAGCGGTTTTGGGAGGAAAAGCTCCAGTGTTAATTGGTAGAGATCATTAGGAAGTGGATTTTGGAGAGGAAAAGCTCCTTAGGAAGTGGAATTCAGGGAGGAAAAGCTCCTTAGGAAGCGGAATTCAGGGAGGAAAAGCTCCTTAGGAAGCGGTTTCAGGAGGAAAAGCTCGTTAGGAAGCGGTTTAATCACTGGAGCTCATTAGGAAGCACTGTTTGTTCGTTAGGAAAGTGGTTTTTGGGGAGGAAAAGCTGGCTTGGAAGCGGATTTCCGTCGCTAGGCCGCGGTTTTTTGGTCACTAGGCCACAGTTTTTTGGTGGTTAGGCTGCGGTTTTTGGTGGGTTTTTGCCCATTAAGCTGCGGTTTTTGGTCTCTAGGCTGAGATTATTACCCATTAAGCCACAGTTTTTGGCCACTGAGCCGCAGTTTTTGGCCACTGAGCCGCAGTTTTTGGTGTTTTTTTGCCCCTTAAGCCGCAGTTTTTGCCCCTTAAGCCGCAGTTTTTGGTGTTTTTTGCCCATTAAGCTGCAGTTTTTGCCCCTTAAGCCACAGTTTTTGCCCCTTAAGCCGCAGTTTTTGCCCCTTAAGCCGCAGTTTTTGGTGTTTTCTGCCCATTAAGCTGCAGTTTTTGGTGTTTTTTGCCCCTTAAGCCGCAGTTTTTGCCATTAAGCCGCAGTTTTTGGTGTTTTTTGCCCTTTAAGCTGCAGTTTTTTGCCCCTTAAGCCGCAGTTTTTGGTGGATTTTGGTGTCTTTTGGCGTTCCGGCCGCGTTCCCGGGGTCCCGGTTACCTGAGCCCCCCCGTGCCGGCCGGGGTGGGGGGTCGCTGCGGGGGTAGGTGTTGAAGGGCCGTCCCGTCGCCGTCTTCGCCCCCCCCCTCGTTCTCGGGGCCGGACAGCGGCCGCTTGTCCCGGTTCGGGGCGGGGGGGGGACACGCGGCGTCCACGGCCCCGTAGGACGACTTGGGGCGCCTGTCGGGGGGGGTCGCGCCGCGTCCCGCCCTGGGCGGGGGGCTGGGGGGGGGTCCTGGCGGCGCGGGGGGGCGCGCTGGGCGGCCGGGGGGGCGGCGGGGAGGCCGTTGCGGGGCGGGGGGGGGGCTGGGGGGGCCGTGGCGGCGCAGGGAGTTGGAGCGGGACACGCACATGTGCTCCAGCTCCTCCAGCAGCCAGCTCAGCGAGCCCGCCGGGGGGGCCTGCGTGCCACGCACGATGCTCTGGGGGGGGAACCAATTGGGGGGGGGACCCCAATGGTGGGGGGGATGGGAACCCCAATGGGGGGGGAGGAACCAATTGGGAGGGGGAGGAACCAATTGGGGGGCGTGGGGGGGGACACACCAATGGAGGGGGGGAACCAATGTGGGGGTGGAACCAATGGATGGGATGGGGGGGGGAAACCAATGGAGGATGGGGGGGGGAACCAATGGAGGATGGGGGGGGGGAACCAATGGAGGACGGGGCGGGGGGGGGACCAATGGAGGACGGGGCGGGGACCAATGGAGGATGGGGAGGGGGGAACCAATGGAGGATGGGGAGGGGGGAACCAATGGAGGATGGGGGGGGACACCAATTGGGGGGGGGCCACCAATTGGGGGGAGGGGCCACCAATTGGGGGGAGGGGAGGTACCAATGGGGAGGGGGGGAGGGTTACCAATGTGGGGGGGGGGCAGGGACCAAGGTGGGGGGAAATGGGATGGGAACAACGGGTGGGAAATGGGATGGGAACAATGGGGGGGAACGGGGCAGGTAACGGGACGGGAAGCAGGGGGGTGGGGGGGGAGGGGAATGGGATGGGAACCGGGGCGGGGGAACGGGACAGGAACGGTGGGGAGGGGGGAACAGGACAAAAAAGATGGAAATGGGGGGGGAAATGGGGGGGGAAAGGAGACATGGGGAAATGACAGAAAGAAAAAAAGGGGAAAAATCAAATAAACCAATGGCAATGGAACGGGGGGAACAGGGGACGCGGGACCCCCCCCTCCCCCCACTGCTTCTGGAGAGAGAACATTGGGGATCCCCCCCCGTGCAGCTTGGGCCGCTTGGCTGGCTCCTCCAGCAGCCGTGAACCCCAAACCCCCTGTTTTCCCCCCAAACCCCCATTTCCCCCCATGTCCCACCTTGGGGGCCGCGTTGCGGATGCTGGTGCCACACGCCGGGTCCACCAGCAGCTCTGGTCTCTTACCGACTCCTCCAGCAGCCGTGAACCCCAAACCCCCTGTTTTCCCCCCAAAGCCCCCGTTTCCCCCCATTTCCCCCCACGTCCCACCTTGGGGGCCGTGTTGCGGATGCTGGTGATGCAGGCCGGGTCCACGAGCGGCTTGGGCCGCTTGGCCGACTCCTCCAGCAGCCCATGAACCCCCATTTCTCCCCATGTCCCACCTTGGGGGCCGCGTTGTGGATGCTGGTGACGCACATCGGATCCACGACTCCTCCAGCAGCCCCTGAACCCCCATTTCCCCCCATGTCCCACCTTGGGGGCCGCGTTGCGGATGCTGGTGCCACACGCCGGGTCCACCAGCAGCTCTGGTCTCTTACCGACTCCTCCAGCAGCCCATGAACCCCCATTTCTCCCCATGTCCCACCTTGGGGGCCGCGTTGCGGATGCTGGTGCCACACGCCGGGTCCACCAGCAGCTCTGGTCTCTTACCGACTCCTCCAGCAGCCGTGAACCCCAAACCCCCTGTTTTCCCCCCAAAGCCCCCATTTCCCCCCATTTCCCCCCACGCCCCACCTTGGGGGCCGCGTTGCGGATGCTGGTGACGCACGCCGGGTCCACGAGCGGCTTGGGCCGCTTGGCCGACTCCTCCAGCAGCCCCTGCCACTGGCGCGGCAGCCCGGTGAAGCGCTGCTCGGCCGCGTCGAAGCCGGTGTGCACGCGGTGCTCGAAGTTGGACGGCGCCGAGATCTCCAGCCGCTTCTTCTTCTTGCCGAACATGCTGAGGAACGGCTGGGGGGGGCAAAAAAGGGACAACAAGGTGAATTGGGGCTTTGGGGAGGGGGGGAAAGCAAAGGGGGGTCCATGGAGACACCGCGTCCCGGTGAACGAGGGTTGAGAATCATCACGTCTTAATCCGGGATGGGAAAGATGCTCCAGGTTTAGTGCTGGGATTAGTGTTGAGTTGAGCTGCCCAGAGACGCCACAGAGCAGTATCTAAAGATTTAAGATCATTAAATCATAACTTGCATTGGAAAAGATGCTCCAGGTTTAGAACTGGGATTATTAAGCTCCATGGAGAGAAGGAGCTTAAAAGACTTGGGGGGGGACTAAAAGGGACAACAAGGTGAGCTGAGGGTTTTGGGGAGGGGGGAAAGCAAAGGGGTCCATGGAGACACCGCGTCCCGGTGAACGAGGGCTGAGAATCATCACGTCTTAATCTGGGATGGGAAAGATGCTCCAGGTTTAGTGCTGGGATTAGTGTTGAGTTGAGCTGCCCAGAGACACCACAGACTGAAAACTGAAGGTTTAAAACCATTAGATCTTAATTTGTATTGGAAAAGATGCTCCAGGTTTAGTGCTGGGATTATCATTGAGCTCCCCAGAGGCATTAAAAGCATTGGATTATAATTTGGGATAGAAAAGACCCCCAAGGTTTAGAACTGGGATTATCATTGAGCTGCCCAGAGACACCACAGACTGGAACCTAAAGATCATTAAGTTATAACATACATTGGAAAAGATGCTCCAGGTTTAGAACTGGGATTATCTTGAGCTCCCCAGAGACATTAAAGCCATAGAACTGTAATTCTGGATGGCAAAGACCCTGGAGGTTTAGAACTGGGATTATCATTGAGCTGCCCAGAGACACCACAGACTGAAAACTGAAGGTTTAAAACCATTAGATCTTAATTTGTATGGGAAAAGATGCTCCAGGTTTAGTGCTGGGATTATCTTGAGCTCCACAGAGACTTTAAACCCATAGAACTGTAATTCTGGATGGCAACGACCCTGGAGGTTTAGAACTGGGATTATCCTGAGCTGCCCAGAGACACCACAGCCTGGTACCTACAGATTTCAGATCATTACATTATAACATACATTGGAAAAGATGCTCCAGGTTTAGTGCTGGGATTAGTGTTGAGTTGAGCTGCCCACAGACACCACGGACTGAAAACTGCAGGTTTAAGATCATTCAATCTTAATTCTGGATGGAAAAGCCCCTCGGGGTTTAGTGCTGGGATTATCTTGAGCTCCCCAGGGACATTAAACTCATCAAATCATGAGTCCGGATGGCCAAGACGCTCCAAATCAGTTGGTTTTTAGCCCAAAACGTGGCCGCTGGGCGGGAGCCGAAGGGTTAAGCCGCACATTCCTCAGCCCAGCCCGGGTCAGGTGCCGTGTTAATTAGTCACCCGTTAACGAACCTGAGCAAACAAACCACCCGGGGAGCAGCCGGGGGTTCAAACTGCACCCCCCAAATCCCCTTTTTTGGTGGCAAATCAGCGATTTGGGGTGCGGAGGAACACGAGGCTCCAAACCCGCCCCCCCAGATTGATTGTCCACGGTAATTAATCCACAGAACGAGCAAGGCTCATTAAATCGGCAGCTCCAAGCCCAAATCTTGCCCAATTCGCCCCAAATCGCTGCGTCCCGATGGTCCCGAACCCCCAATTTTGCCCCTCGGTGTGTCACACGAACCCAAACTCGGCGCTGAAATGAGCCACAAAACGACCCCAAAATGGGGGTGAAAAAGGGGGATTTTTGGGCAAATCGGAGGCGGTGGCCCCGCCTGGGGGTGGGGGGGGGGTCCCATGTTGGGGGTGACACCCGGGGATGTGGGATTTTGGGGGGTTTTTGGGGCTATTTTGGGACTGGTGGAACTGGCCCGGCCGGATCTGCAGCCAAGAGGAGGAGCAGGAGCCCAACGGGTTCCGCCGGCAGCTCATTAGGGGTTAATTGGGAATGGGGGGGATGGGTAATTAATGGTGTTGAATTGGGAAAGTTGGAGGGGGAGAGACTTGTGGTGGGGCTGCGAAAAATGGGGAAAGGGGGGGAAATGGGGGCAAGAATGAGGGGGAAACGGGGAGGAAATGGGGCAAGAATGAGGGGGAAACGGGGAGGAAATGGGGCGGGAACGAGGGGGAAATGGGGCAGGAATGAGGGGGAAACGGGGGGGGAAATGGGGCAGGAACGAGGGGGAAATGGGGCAGGAACGAGGGGGAAATGGGGAGGAAATGGGGCAAGAATGAGGGGGAAACAGGGAGGAAATGGGGGCGGGGAATGAGGGGGAAACAGGGAGGAAATGGGGCGGGAATGAGGGGGAAATGGGGAGGAAATGGGGCAAGAACGAGGGGGAAATGGGGAGGAAATGGGGAGGGAACGAGGGGGAAACGGGGAGGAAATGGGGCGGGAACGAGGGGGGAAATGGAGAGGAAATGGGGAGGGAACGAGGGGGAAACGGGGAGGAAATGGGGCGGGAACGAGGGGGGAAATGGAGAGGAAATGGGGAGGGAACGAGGGGGGAAACGGGGAGGAAATGGGGGCGGGGAACGAGGGGGAAACGGGGAGGAAATGGGGCAAGAACCAGGGGGAAATGGGGAGGGAAATGGGGGCAGGAAAGAGGGGGAAACGGGGGAGGAAATGGGGGCGGGAACGAGGGGGGAAATGGAGAGGGAAATGGGGCGGGGAATGAGGGGGAAACGGGGAGGAAATGGGGCAGGAAACGAGGGGGAAATGGAGAGGAAATGGGGCGGGAATGAGGGGGGAAACGGGGGAGGAAATGGGGCAGGAAATGAGGGGGAAATGGGGAGGAAATGGTGCAAAACCAGGGCAGAAATGGGGCAAAAAAGGGGGCAGAAATGGGGAGGAAACGGAGCAAAACTGGGGCAAAACCAGGGTGGAAGTGAGGCGGAAATGGAGCAAAACTGGGGGCAGCAATGGAACAAAATGGAGCAAAACCAGGGCGGAAATGGGGAGGAAATGAGGCGGAAATGGAGCAAAACTGGGGGCAGAAATGGGACAGAAATGGGGCGAAGCCCCTAATTAAGGCGCAGGGTGATTAGTCAAGTGCAACCTTTAATTACCCCCAACGCCATTATCAGGAATGCCAATTGACTTGGGGACGCGGGGAAGAGGGGGAGCAGCGCGCGCGCGGGTGACACCTCGTTAGCGAAAGTAACTCGTTAAGAGAGAAAATCATCGTTAGCAGAACAGCCCGAAAACCCAGCGGGAAACGGCCCCCGGGAGCGCTGGAAATTGGGGCTTTGGGTTAAAACTGCAGCAGGTGAGCAAGCTCATTGAAAACCACGGGACGGCAGCAACTTCGTGAACAGCCAGCAAGGAACTGCGGCCCCGTTTCCGGGTGAACGGACCCAAAAATGGGCGGAAAAAGGGGGTTTTGGTGGTTTCCTACCGCACATCCTGACCGGTGCTGAGGGACGGCCCGCACAACTGCCCAAAACAGCCAGTTCTGCCCCATTTTCACCCACATCATCTCCCTATTTACCCCATTATCTCCCTATTTGCCCCATTTTCACCCCATCATCTCCCTATTTCACCCCATTTTCACCCTATTTGCCCCATTTTCACCCCATCATCTCCCTATTTGTCCCATTTTCACCCCATTATCTCCCTATTTCATCCCATTTTCACCCCATTATCTCCCTATTTCATCCCATTTTCACCCCATTATCTCCCTATTTCATCCCATTTTCACCCCATTATCTCCCTTTTTCACCCCATTTTCACCCCATTATCTCCCTATTTCACCCCATTATCTCCCTTTTTCACCCCATTTTCACCCCATTATCTCCCTATTTGTCCCATTTTCACCCCATTATCTCCCTATTTGTCCCATTTTCACCCCATTATCTCCCTATTTCACCCCATTTTCACCCCATTATCTCCCTATTTCACCCCATTATCTCCCTATTTCACCCCTTTTTCACCCCATTATCTCCCTATTTCACCCCATTTTCACCCCATTATCTCCCTATTTACCCCATTTTCACCCCATTATCTCCCTATTTGCCCCATTTTCACCCCATTATCTCCCCTATTTGCCCCATTTTCACCCCATTATCTCCCTATTTTGCCCCATTTTCAACCCCATCATCTCCCTATTTGCCCCATTTTCACCCCATTATCTCCCTATTTCACCCCATTTTCACCCCATTATCTCCCTATTTCACCCCATTTTCACCCCCATTATCTCCCTATTTCACCCCATTTTCACCCCATTATCTCCCTATTCTACCCCATTTTCACCCCATTATCTCCCTATTTTCAACCATTTTCACCCCATTATCTCCCTATTTGCCCCATTTTCACCCCATCATCTCCCTATTTGACCCATTTTCACCCCATTATCTCCCTATTTGACCCCATTTTCACCCCATTATCTCCCTATTTGACCCCATTTTTCACCCCATTATCTCCCTATTTGTCCCATTTTCACCCCATTATCTCCCTATTTCACCCATTTTCACCCCATTATCTCCCTATTTGTCCCATTTTCACCCCCATTATCTCCATATTTGCCCCATTTTCACCCCATTATCTCCCTATTTCACCCCATTTTCACCCCATTATCTCCCTATTTCACCCATTTTCACCCCATTATCTCCCTATTTGCCCCATTTTCACCCCATTATCTCCCTATTTACCCCATTTTCACTCCATTATCTCCCTATTTGCCCCATTTTCACCCCATTTCTACCTCATTTTGGCCCCCATTCTCACCCCGTTTCCACCCCATTTCCACCCTGGTTTTACCCCATTTTCACCCCATTATTTCCCTATTTTTGCCCCATTTCTACCCCCATTTCCGCCTCATTTTCTGTCCCATTTTCACCCTGTTTCCACCCCATTTTCACCCCATCCCCCCCTTTCGCAGCCCCGCCACTATTCTCCTCACTCCAGCTTCTCCGCGCCACCACAATTAAACCCAACTAATTAACCAACTAATTAACCAACTCCCCCCCATTTTCCGAAACCCTTCACCGCCCCGAACCTCCCAGGGGCTCCGAATTCCCCGATTCCGCCTCGTTTTCCAGGCGCTTCAACCCCAGTTCCCATTGAACCCTCAGTTAACTCCCGGTTTCACTCATCCCCCCGGCTCCCCCTTTTCCCTTAGGCCCCCATCTCCCCCCCCAGGCCCCCAAACTTCCCCCCCCCCGCCCCCAAACTGCCCCCCCATGTCCCCAAACTCCCCCCCACGCCCCCCCCTTTCCCCCCCGGACCCCCCCAGCCCCCGCTCACCCCTCACAAAGGGCCCAAATCGCCGTTTTTTCCCGCTCCCCCCCCGCCCACAATCACTCGCCGGCCGCCATGTTGCGATCGAGCCGCATCCGGGCACTCGCCCCGCCCACGTTGCCCGGGCAACAGGCACCGCCTCTATGGGCGGGGCTTTGAGGCGTGCCTGGCGTTTGGAGGGGCGTGGGTCTCCGGGGGAAGGCGTGGCTTTGAGGATGGTAGGCGTGGTTTCCCCACAGCAAGGCGTGGCTTTAGGAGTGGCGGGCGTGGGCTAGAGCGAGAAGGCGTGGCCTCGGGCAGGGAGGGCGGGGCCGCTCGCCCGTCGGAGCGCGATGGCGGGCAGGGAAGGACTAAAGACGAGTGCTGCCAATCACAGGGCGGATAGAGTTGATTGGCGTTTTCCGCTGTCCAATCAGAGCGAAGGCAGCATGGCGGCGGTGTGAGGTGAGCGCGGCGCTGCCGCCGTCCCGCCGGTCTCCGCTGCAGGACGGGCCGGGGAGCGGCTGCCGCCCCCCGGGACGACATTAACCGGGCGTTCCCTCCTCAGGCCCCGCTGGTGTCCGCGCTCCGGGGCCCCGTCCGATGCCGCTCCGCGCTGTGCTCCGGGCCGCGGCCTCGCTGCGCGCCTGCGGTGCGTGTCCCGCCCCCTCCCCCGGCCCCACGGAGCCCCCCGGACCGCTGACCCCCCTCAATTCCCCCCCGGGGACCCCCTGATCCCCTCCCAAGTCCCTCTGGGACCCCCAGGACCCCTCCCAGTTCCCCTCGGGACCCTCTGACCCCCCCCAGGACCCCCTCGACTCCCTCCAATTCCCCTGGAACCCCCCTGACCCCCCCCCCGCGTACCCCCAGACCCCCATGCCCACTGACCCCCACCCAATTCCACGGCACTCCCTGACCCCCCTATGGCCCCAACCCCTCCCAATTCCCCTGGGACCCCCTGACCCCCCCCAAGTTCCCTCAGACCCCCCCCATTCACCCCGCGGACCCCCTGACCCCCCCATGGCCCCAGAACCCCCCCCCAATTGTCCCTATGGCCCCTGAGCCCCCCCAATTTCCCCCATGCCCACTGCCCCCCCCCAATTCCCCCTGCAACCCCCTGAGCCCCCCCCAGGACCCCCTTGACCTCCCCCCCAAGTTCCCTTAGGACCCCCTGAACCCCCATGCCCACTGACCCCCCACTAGTTCCCCCTGGGCCCCCCCTGATCCCCTCCAGGACTCCCTGGCTGCCCCCCCCCTCAATTCCCCCCAGGACCCCCTGAGCCCCCCAGGACCCCCTCAAGCCCCCAAATTTCCCTGGGACACCCTGACCCCCCCCCCAGTTCCCCCCAGGACCTCCTGACCACCCCCCCCCTCAATTCCCCCCGGGACCCCCCTGAGCCCCCCAGGACCCCTCAAGCCCCCAAATTTCCCTGGGACCCCCTGACCGCCCCCCCCCCAGTTCCCCCCCAGGACCCCCTGACTGCCCCCCCCCTCAATTCCCCCCGGGCCCCCCTGAGCCCCCCCAGGACCCCTCAAGCCCCCAAATTTCCCTGGGACACCCTGACCCCCCCCCCCCCTCAGTTCCCCCAGGACCTCCTGACCACCCCCCCCCTCAATTCCCCCCGGGGACCCCCTGAGCCCCCCAGGGACCCCTCAAGCCCCCAAATTTCCCTGGGACACCCTGACCGCCCCCCCCCCAGTTTCCCCCAGGACCCCCTGATCGCCACCCCCCTCAATTCCCCCCCAGGAGCCCCTGGGGACTGCTCGACCCCCCCCAATTCCCCGGCACTCCCTGACCCCCCCATGGCCCCTGACCCCCCCCCCGGGACCTCTTGACCCCCCCCAAGTCCCCCCCAGCCCCCCATTCCCGCTGACCCCCCCTCTCTTTCTCCCCCCCAGCTCCCAGGGCGCTCCCCCCTCCGTGGAACCCCCCGCCCCCCCCCACTGGTGGCCACCATGGCCACCCTGAACCAGCTGCACCGGCAGGGCCGCCCCAGCCCCCCCCCCAAAAAACTGGGCCCCCTGCAGGGGCGCCCCCAGATCAAGGGGGGTGGTGCTGAAGAACCTGATCCGCAAGCCCAAGAAGCCGAACTCCGCCAACCGCAAGTGCTGTGCGCTGTGCGGCTCAGCACCGGCCGCCAGCTCGTCGCCTTCGTCCCCGGCGAGGGCCACAACCTGCAGGAGCACCACGCCGTGCTGGTGCAGGGCGGGGCGCACCCAGGACCTGCCCGGGGTCAAGGTCACGGTCGTGCGGGGGCAAGTACGACTGCGCGCACGTGCAGAAGAAGAAGGGACAAGTGACCTGGGACGGATTAAAGGCTGTTGGTTACGCGGAGTGTGTGTTTGGGGGGGGAGCGGGGGATGTTGGGAGGGGGCTGGGGGCACTGGGAAAGGGTCTGGGGACTCTGGGGGGGGAACTGGGGGACATTGGGAAGGGGTCTGAGGGGGAACTGGGAACACTGGGAAAGGGTCTGGGGGGCTCTGGGGGGAACCTGGGGCCATTGGGAAGGAGCTTTGGGGGACACTGGGGGGGCAATGGGAAGGGGTCAGTGGGAACCTGGGGCCATTGGGAAGGACTCTGGGGGGGAAGCTGGGGACACTGGGAAGGGGTCTGGGCGGGAACTGGGGACACTGGGAAAGGGTCTGGGGGCTCTGGGGAGAACCTGGGGACATTGGGAAGGAGCTTTGGGGACACTGGGAAGCACTGGGAAAGAACCTGGGGGCTCTGGGGACACTGGGGGGGCAATGGGAAGGGGTCGGGGGGGAACTGGGGACACTGGGGAAGGGCGGGCACACCCCAGGACCTGCCCGGGGTCAAGGTCACGGTCGTGCGGGGCAAGTACGACTGTGCGCACGTGCAGAAGAAGAAGGACAAGTGACCTGGGACGGATTAAAAGGCTGTTGGTTACGCGGAGTGTGTGTTTGGGGGGGAGCGGGGGATGTTGGGAGGGGGGCTGGGGGCACTGGGAAAGGGTCTGGGGGACTTTGGGGGGGAACCTGCGGACATTGGGAAGGGGTCTGGGGGGGGAACCGGGGACACTGGGAAAGGGTCTGGGGACACTGGGAAAGGGTCTGGGGGGCTCTGGGGGGAACCTGCGGACATTGGGAAGGAGCTTTGGGGACACTGGGGGGCACTGGAAGGGGTCAGAGAGAACCTGGGGCCATTGGGAAGGAGCTTTGGGGACTCTGGGGGGCACTGGAAGGGGTCAGAGAGAACCTGGGGGACACTGGAAAAGGGTTTGGGAGAACTAAGAAAGAACCTGGGGGGAACCTGGGGACACTGGGGAGGCGTGTCCAGAGCCTTGCGGGGGGCGTGTCCAGAGCCTTGCGGGGGGCGTGTCCGGAGCCCTGCGGGGGCGTGTCCAGAACCTGGGGGGCGTGACCAGAGCCTGCGCGGGGCGTGTCCAGATCTCGGGGGGGCGTGTCTAGGGCCCTCTGGCGGCGCGGGCCGCGGCGTGGCCCCCGCCCCTTCCGGCACGTGACGGCCCGGCGTCCAAGATGGCGGCGCCGCCCGGGCGCTGCTCGCCGCTCGGCGGGCGGTGTCGCGGGGGGTGTCGCGGGGCGGGGGGGGGGACCCGGGGGGGCCCCGGAGGGGCCGGGGCGGAGCCTCCTGTTCGAGCACGTGCGGGGAGGGCCTGAGCGCGCGGCCGCAGCTGGACGTGGCGGCGCTGAGCGAGCGCGAGCTGGAGCGGAGGCGGGGCCCCATGAGGGGGAGCGACCTGCGCGAGATCGTGAGCGGGGGCGGGGCCTGGCGGGAGGGGGGCGGGGGTCTTTCAGGGACGGGTGGGACCGTGAGGTGGGCGTGGCTTGCGGGGTGGGCGGAACCTGTGTGGGGTGGGGTCTGTGGGAGGAGGGCGGGGCTTGCCTGGGGTGGGCGGGGGTCTTTCTGGGATGGGCGGAGCAAGGGGGAGAGCTGGGCGGGGTCTGCTGAGAGGGGGGCGGGGCTGTGATGTGGGCGGGGGGCTGAGGGTGGGGCGGGGCCTGGCAGCATAAAGTTCCGGGGTTTGGGGCTGGGCGGGGCCTGTAATAGGGAAGGGGCGGGGTCTAGGGGGTGGGCGGGGCTTGCCGCATTTGGGGTGGGGCCTCGCGGTGGGTGGGGTCTGGTGTATAAAGGCGGGGCTTAAATGGAAGGGGGCGGGGCCAGGGCTAAGTGGGTGGGGCTGGCAGAGGGGGCAATGGGGAAGTGCTGGGTGTGCTGCTGGGGGCGGGGCTTGTTGTTGGGGGGGAGGGGGCTTGTTGGTGGGGGGCGTGTCTCAGGCTGGCCCCGCCCAGCGCAGGTGCAGACCTGGGCCCGGCTGGGGGAGGTTCGAGCCGCCATCGCGGAGCTTGAGGCCGAGAAGGGGCAGGTGGCCCAGGGCGTGCGGGGGGCTCATGGTGAGACCCCCGGGGACCCCCCGACCCCCCCAGAACCCCCTGGGACCCCCAGAACCCCCTGGGATTCCCCAACCCCCCCAGGATCCTCTGGGACCCCCAGAACCCCCTGGGGATTCCCCAACCCCCCCCAGGATCCTCTGGGACCCCCAGAACCCCCTGGGATTCCCCAACCCCCCCCAGGATCCTCTGGGACCCCCCGAACCCCCTGGGATTCCCCAACCCCCCCAGGATCCTCTGGGACCCCCTCTGGACCCCCCCAGCCCATCCCACCCACTCTCTTCCCACAGGCCAAACACAACAAGGAGACGGCGGAGGCGGTAAAAGGGGGGGACACGGGGACATGGGGGACACGAGGGGGTGACCCCGTGTCCCTGTGTGTGTTCCCATGTCCCCCCCGTGTCCCCCCGTGTCCCCAGCTCCCCGCGTACCGCGCTCTGCGTGCCCAGGGCCGGCAGGTTCGGCTGCGCCTGCGGGAGCTGGAGGCCGAGGAGGCGGCGCTGGAGCAGCGGTTCTATCCCCGGGGCGCTCCGGCTGCCCAACCGCAGCCACCCCGACACGGTGAGGGGACATTGGGGACACTGGGGACACACAGGGGACATTGGAGACACTGGGGACACACAGGGGACATTGGGGACATTGGGGACACAGGGGGACATTGGGGACACACAGGGGACATTGGAGATATTGGGGGACACAGGGGACATTGGGGACACACAGGGGGACATTGGAGATATTGGGGACACAGGGGACATTGGGGACACACAGGGGACATTGGAGATATTGGGGACACACGGGGGACATTGGAGACGTTGGGGACATGGGGGCAGTGATGGAGCAGCGGTTCTATCCCCGGGCGCTCCGGCTGCCCAACCACAGCCACCCCGACACGGTGAGGGGACATTGGGGACACAGGGGACATTGGGGACACAGGGGACATTGGAAATATTGGGGACATAGGGGACATTGGGGACACACAGGGGACACTGGGGACATTGGGGGACACAGGGGCAGCGCTGGAGCAGCGGTTCTATCCCCCCCGCGCTCCGGTTACCCAACCGCAGCCACCCCGACACGGTGAGGGGACACAGGGGACATTGGGGACACAGGGAACATTGGGGGACACAGGGAACATTGGGGACACACAGGGGACATTGGAGACATTGGGGACACAGGGGACATTGGGGACACAGGGGACGTTGGAGACATTGGGGACATGGGGGCAGTGCTGGAGCAGCGGTTCTATCCCCGGGCGCTCCACCTGCCCAACTGCAGCCACCCCGACACGGTGAGGGGGACATTGGGGACACAGGGGACATTGGGGACACACAGGGGACATTGGAGACATTGGGGACACAGGGGGACATAGGGGACACACAGGGGACACTGGGGACACAGGGGACATGGGGGCAGTGCTGGAGCAGCGGTTCTATCCCCCCCGCGCTCCGGTTACCCAACCGCAGCCACCCCGACACGGTGAGGGGGACATTGGGGACACGGGTGACATTGGGGATGTTTGGGACATGGAGAGACACAGGGGGACACTGGGGGACATTGGGGACACAGGGACATGGTGGGACATGAGGGGAAATGAGGGGATGTGGGGAGACAAGGGACATTGGGGACATGGGGAGACACACAGGGTGGGACACAGAGGACGTGGGGGGACATGGGGAGACACAGAGGACATTGGGGGACGTGAGGGGGACATGGGGGGACACGTGTGACCCCCTGTCCCCCCATCCCCAGCCGGTCGGGGACCAGAGCCAGGCCCGTGTGCTGGAGGTGCTGGGGGACAAACCAGGTATGCGGGTGATGAAGAGGAGGGTGACGAAGGCTCCGGGGGGGGCAGGAGGGTCCCTGGGCTGATGAAGAGGAGGGTGAGGGGCTGATGAAGGTCATGCAGGTGATGAGGATGAGGGTGATGAAGGCTCTGGGGCAGCGGGGAGTGTAGTGGGCTGATGAAGAGGAGGGTGAGGGGGTGATGAAGGCTCTGGGGGGGCAGGAAGGTTGTGGGGTGATGAAGAGGAGGGTGAGGGGGGTGATGAAGGCTCTGGGGGGGGCAGGAGGGTCCTGGGGTGATGAAGAGGAGGGTGAGGGGGGTGATGAAGGCTCTGGGGGGGCAGGAAGGTTGTGGGGGTGATGAAGAGGAGGGTGAGGGGGTGATGAAGGCTCTGGGGGGGGCAGGAGGGTCCTGGGGTGATGAAGAGGGAGGGTGAGGGGGTGATGAAGGCTCTGGGGGGGGCAGGAAGGTTGTGGGGTGATGAAGAGGAGGGTGAGGGGGTGATGAAGGCTCTGGGGGGGGCAGGAGGGTCCTGGGGTGATGAAGAGGAGGGTGAGGGGGGTGATGAAGGCTCTGGGGGGGGGCAGGAGGGTCCTGGGGTGATGAAGAGGAGGGTGATGGGGTGATGAAGGCTCTGGGGGGGGCAGGAGGGTCCTGGGGTGATGAAGAGGAGGGTGATGGGGTGATGAAGGCTTGGGGGGGGGCAGGAAGGTTGTGGGGTGATGAAGAGGAGGGTGAGGGGGTGATGAAGGCTCTGGGGGGGGGCAGGAGGGTCCTGGGGGTGATGAAGAGGAGGGTGATGGGGGTGATGAAGGCTCTGGGGGGGGCAGGAGGGTCCTGGGGTGATGAAGAGGAGGGTGATGGGGTGATGAAGGCTCTGGGGGGGGCAGGAGGGTCCTGGGGTGATGAAGAGGAGGGTGAGGGGGTGATGAAGGCTCCGGGGGGGCAGGAGGGTCCTGGGCTGATGAAGGTCATGCAGGTGATGAGGATGAGGGTGATGAAGGCTCTGGGGCAGCGGGAGTGTAGTGGGGTGATGAAGAGGAGGGTGAGGGGGGTGATGAAGGCTCTGGGGGGGGCAGGAGGGGGTCCTGGGGTGATGAAGAGGAGGGTGATGGGGGTGATGAAGGCTTGGGGGGGGGCAGGAAGGTTGTGGGGTGATGAAGAGGAGGGGTGATGGGGTGATGAAGGCTCTGGGGGGGCAGGAGGGTCCTGGGGTGATGAAGAGGAGGGTGATGGGGTGATGAGGGCTCTGGGGGGGGCAGGAGGGTCCTGGGGTGATGAAGAGGAGGGTGAGGGGGTGATGAAGGCTTGGGGGGGGGCAGGAGGTTGTGGGGGTGATGAAGAGGAGGGTGATGGGGTGATGAAGGCTTGGGGGGGGGCAGGAAGGTTGTGGGGGTGATGAAGAGGAGGGTGATGGGGTGATGAAGGCTCTGGGGGGGCAGGAGGGTCCTGGGGTGATGAAGAGGAGGGTGATGGGGTGATGAGGGCTCTGGGGGGGGCAGGAGGGTCCTGGGGTGATGAAGAGGAGGGTGAGGGGGTGATGAAGGCTTGGGGGGGGGCAGGAAGGTTGTGGGGTGATGAAGAGGAGGGGTGATGGGGGTGATGAAGGCTTGGGGGGGGCAGGAAGGTTGTGGGGTGATGAAGAGGAGGGTGAGGGGGGTGACGAAGCCCCCCCCGCCCCCCCCAGCCTTTGATTTCCAGCCACCGGGGCCACCTGGAGCTGGGGGAGGGGCTGGACATCATCCGCCAACGGTGAGAGCCGGGGGGGGGGTCCCCGTGTCCCCCGGTGACCCCCACACGTGTGCCCCCCCCCCCGGTGACCCCCGCGTCCCCCCCCAGGCGCCTGTCGCACGTTTCGGGCCATCGCTCCTATTACCTGTGTGGGGGGTGGGCGCGATGCTGGAGCAGGCGCTGGTGGCGGTTCGCAATGGCGAAGCTGCTGCCCAGGGTACGGGGGGGACGTGGGGGGGCTCTAGGGTTTGGGGGGGGGTCTCTAGGGGCTGGGGGGGTCCTGGGGGGGGGGGTTGGAGGACCCAGGGGAGTCCTGGGGGCTACTGGAGGACTCAGGGGTTTCTGGGGGGTCTCAGGGGTTGGTTTGGTGGGGCAGGAGGATCTGGGGGGCCCCAGGGGGTGTCTGGGGGGGGCAGGAGGGTCCATGGGGGGGGGGTCTATAGGGTCTAGGGGCGTCCTGGGGTGACCCAGGTGGATTCAGGGGGATTGGAGGACCTGGGTGGGGATTGGAGGACCCAGGGGGGGTCTGGGGGGTCTCAGGGGGTGGTTTGGGGGGGCAGGAGGATCTGGGGGGTCCCGGGGGGGGTCTGGGGGGCGGGCAGGAGGGTCCATGGGAGGGTCTATAGGGGTCCTGGGGTGACCCAGGTGGATCCAGGGGGGTTGGAGGACCCAGCGGAGTCCGGGGGGTCCCAGGGGGATTTGGGGGGGCAGGAGGGTCCATGGGGGGGGTCCTGGGGGGGGTCCAAGAGGATCTGGGGGGGGTTGTGGGGGTCCCCAGGGGGGTCTGGGGGGGGCCCCCAACCCCCCCCTGTCCCCCCCAGGGCTTCCTGCCCATGACGGTTCCCGACCTGCTGCGCGGCGCCGTCTTTGTGAGTGTCACCCCCTGTCCCCCCCCGTGTCACCCCCGGGGACCCCCGGGGACCCCCCCCACCTCATGGCCCCCCTCGGTCCCCGTGTCCCCCCCGCGCGTCACCCCCACAGTGTCCCCACATCCCCCCCGGGTGTGTCCCGTGTCCCCCATCCCCCTCTGGTGTCACCTGCCATGTCCTCATGTCCCCCCCGTACCCCCCCCACATCCCCCCCAACAATGTCCCCATATCCCCCCGTGTGTGTCCCCCACGTCCCCCCATATCCCCCAATCCCCCCCATGTCCCCCCCATGTCCCCCCATATGTCCCCCCTATCCCCCATATGTCCCCATGTCCCCCATGTGCCCCTACGTCCCCCCCAAATCCCTATGTCCCCCCATACCCCTAAATCACCCCATATCCCCCCATATCCCCCACGTCCTCATAT
>JAVLUU010000715.1:2500-5000 GCA_032206185.1 Columba guinea
CTTTCTTTCTTTCTTTCTTTCTTTTTAATTTCTTTCTTTCTTTTTTCTTTCTTTTTAATTTCTTTCTTTCCTACGTTCTTTCTTTCTTTCTTTCTTTCTTTTTTCTTTCTTTCTTTCTTTCTTTTTTCTTTCTTTCTTTCTTTTTAATTTCTTTCTTTCTTTCTTTCTTTCTTTCTTTCTTTCTTTCTTTCTTTCTTTTTTCTTTCTTTCTTTCTTTTTAATTTCTCTCTTTCTTTCTTTCTTTCTTTCTTTCTTTCTTTTTTCTTTCTTTCTTTCTTTTTTGTTTCTTTTTTCTTTCTTTCTTTCTTTTTTCTTTCTTTCTTTCTTTCTTTCTTTCTTTCTTTCTTTCTTTCTTTTTTCTTTCTTTCCTACGTTCGTTCTTTCTTTCTTTCTTTCTTTCTTTTTTCTTTCTTTCTTTCTTTCCTTCTTTCTTTCTTTCTTTCTTTCCTTTTTCTTTCTTTCTTTCTTTATTTTTCTTTCTTTCTTTCTTTTTTATTTCTTTCCTACGTTCGTTCTTTCTTTCTTTTTTATTTCTTTCTTTCTTTTTTTCTTTCTTTCTTTCTTTTTAATTTCTTTTCTTTTTTCTTTCTTTCTTTCTTTCTTTCTTTCTTTCTTTTTAATTTCTTTCTTTATTTCTTTCTTTTTTCTTTCTTTCTTTCTTTCTTTCTTTCTTTTTAATTTCTTTCTTTCTTTCTTTCTTTCCTACGTTCTTTCTTTCTTTCTTTTTTCTTTCTTTCTTTCTTTCTTTCTTTCTAACGTTCTTGCTTTCTTTCTTTCTTTCTTCTTTTTCTTTCTTTCCTTTCCTTCTTTCTTTTTTTCTTTCTTTCTTTCTTTTTTCTTTCTTTCTTTCTTTCTTTCTTTTTTCTTTCTTTCTTTCTTTCTTTCTTTCCTACGTTCTTTCTTTCTTTCTTTCTTCTTTCTTTATGTCATTCTTTCTTTTTTTTTTTCTTTCTTTCTTTTTTCTTTCTTTCTTTATTTCCTTTTTTTAATTTCTTTCTTTCTTTCTTTTTTCCTATGTTCTTTCTTTCTTACTTTTCTTTCTTTCTTTCTTTCTTTCTTTCTTTTTTCTTTCTTTCTTTCCTACGTTCTTATTTCTTTCTTTCTTTCTTCTTTTTTTTCTTTCTTTCTTTTTAATTTCTTTCTTTCTTTCTTTCTATATTTGTTTCTTACTTTCTTTCTTTCTTTCCTACGTTCTTTCTTTCTTTCTTTCCTACGTTCTTTCTTTCTTTCTTTCTTTCTATCTTTGTTTCTTACTTTCTTTCTTTCTTTCTTTCTTTTTTCTTTCTTTCTTTCTTTCTTTCTTTCTTTCTTTCTTTCTTTCTTTCTTTCTTTTTCTTTCTTTCTTTCTTTTTAATTTCTTTCTTTCTTTATTTCTTTTTAATTTCTTTCTTTCTTTTTTCTTTCTTTCTTTCTTTCTTTTTAATTTCTTTCATTCTTTCTTTCTATCTTTCTTTCTTTTCTTTCTTTCCCACGTTCTTTCTTTCTTTCTTTCTTCTTTCTTTTTTCTTTCTTTCTTTCTTTCTTTCTTTCTTTCTTTCTTTCTTTTTTCTTTCTTTCTTTCTTTCTTTTTAATTTCTTTCTTTCTTTCTTTCTTTTTAATTTCTTTCTTTCTTTCTTTCTTTTTAATTCTTTCTTTCCTACGTTCTTTCTTTCTTTCTTTCTTTCTTTTTTCTTTCTTTCTTTCTTTTTTATTTATTTATTTCTTTCCTACGTTCTTTCTTTCATTCTTTCTGTCTTCTTTCTTTATTTCCTTCTTTCTTTTTTTCTTTCTTTCTTTCTTTTTTCTTTCTTTCTTTCTTTCTTTCTTTCTTTTTAATTTCTTTCTTTCTTTCTTTTTTCCTATGTTCTTTCTTTCTTACTTTTCTTTCTTTCTTTCTTTTTTCTTTATTTCTTTCCTACGTTCTTATTTCTTTCTTTCTTTCTTTCTTTCTTTCTTTTTCTTTCTTTCTTTCTTTTTAATTTCTTTCTTCCTTTCTTTTTTTTTTATTTCTTTCTTTCTTTCTTTTTTCTTTCTTTCTTTCTTTATTTTAATTTCTTTCTTTCTTTTTTCTTTCTTTCTTTCTTTCTGTTTTCTTTCTTTCTTTCTTTATTTCTTATTAATTTCTTTCTTTCTTTCTTTTTTCTTTCTTTCTTTCTTTTTAATTTCTTTCTTTCTTTTTTCTTTCTTTCTTTCCTTCTTTCTTTTTTTCTTTCTTTCTTTCTTTTTTCTTTCTTTCTTTCTTTCTTTCTTTTTAATTTCTTTCTTTCTTTCTTTCTTTCTTTCTTTCTTTCTTTCCTACGTTCTTTGTTTCTTTCTTTTTTCTTTCTTTCTTTCTTACGTTCTTTCTTTCTTTCTTTCTTCTTTCTTTCTTTCTTCCTTTCTTTCTTTCTTTTTTCTTTCTTTCTTTCCTACGTTCTTTCTTTCTTTCTTTCTTTCTTCTTTTTTTTTCCTTTCTTTCTTTTTAATTTCTTTCTTTCTTTCTTTCTTTCTATCTATCTTTCTTTCTTTCTTTCTTTCTTT
>JAVLUU010000715.1:12500-15000 GCA_032206185.1 Columba guinea
TCTTCTTTCTTTTTAATTCCTTTCTTTCTTTCTTTCTTTTTAATTTCTTTCTTTCCTACGTTCTTTCTTTCTTTCTTTCTTTTTTCTTTCTTTCTTTCTTTTTTCTTTCTTTCTTTCTTATCTACGTTCTTTCTTTCTTTCTTTCTTCTTCTTTCTTTCTTTCTTTCTTTCTTTTTAATTTCTTTCTTTCTTTTTTCTTTCTTTTTAATTTCTTTCTTTCCTACGTTCTTTCTTTCTTTCTTTCTTTCTTTTTTCTTTCTTTCTTTCTTTCTTTTTTCTTTCTTTCTTTCTTTTTAATTTCTTTCTTTCTTTCTTTCTTTCTTTCTTTCTTTCTTTCTTTCTTTCTTTCTTTTTTCTTTCTTTCTTTCTTTTTAATTTCTCTCTTTCTTTCTTTCTTTCTTTCTTTCTTTCTTTTTTCTTTCTTTCTTTCTTTTTTGTTTCTTTTTTCTTTCTTTCTTTCTTTTTTCTTTCTTTCTTTCTTTCTTTCTTTCTTTCTTTCTTTCTTTCTTTCTTTCTTTCTTTTTTCTTTCTTTCCTACGTTCGTTCTTTCTTTCTTTCTTTCTTTCTTTTTTCTTTCTTTCTTTCTTTCCTTCTTTCTTTCTTTCTTTCTTTCCTTTTTCTTTCTTTCTTTCTTTATTTTTCTTTCTTTCTTTCTTTTTTATTTCTTTCCTACGTTCGTTCTTTCTTTCTTTTTTATTTCTTTCTTTCTTTTTTTCTTTCTTTCTTTCTTTTTAATTTCTTTCTTTCTTTTTTCTTTCTTTCTTTCTTTCTTTCTTTCTTTCTTTTTAATTTCTTTCTTTATTTCTTTCTTTTTTCTTTCTTTCTTTCTTTCTTTCTTTCTTTCTTTTTAATTTCTTTCTTTCTTTCTTTCTTTCCTACGTTCTTTCTTTCTTTCTTTTTTCTTTCTTTCTTTCTTTCTTTCTTTCTAACGTTCTTGCTTTCTTTCTTTCTTTCTTCTTTCTTTCTTTCTTTCCTTCTTTCTTTTTTTCTTTCTTTCTTTCTTTTTTCTTTCTTTCTTTCTTTCTTTCTTTTTTCTTTCTTTCTTTCTTTCTTTCTTTCCTACGTTCTTTCTTTCTTTCTTTCTTCTTTCTTTATGTCATTCTTTCTTTTTTTTTTCTTTCTTTTTTTTTTCTTTCTTTCTTTATTTCCTTTTTTTAATTTCTTTCTTTCTTTCTTTTTTCCTATGTTCTTTCTTTCTTACTTTTCTTTCTTTCTTTCTTTCTTTCTTTCTTTTTTCTTTCTTTCTTTCCTACGTTCTTATTTCTTTCTTTCTTTCTTCTTTTTTTTCTTTCTTTCTTTTTAATTTCTTTCTTTCTTTCTTTCTATATTTGTTTCTTACTTTCTTTCTTTCTTTCCTACGTTCTTTCTTTCTTTCTTTCCTACGTTCTTTCTTTCTTTCTTTCTTTCTATCTTTGTTTCTTACTTTCTTTCTTTCTTTCTTTCTTTTTTCTTTCTTTCTTTCTTTCTTTCTTTCTTTCTTTCTTTCTTTCTTTCTTTCTTTCTTTTTCTTTCTTTCTTTCTTTTTAATTTCTTTCTTTCTTTATTTCTTTTTAATTTCTTTCTTTCTTTTTTCTTTCTTTCTTTCTTTCTTTTTAATTTCTTTCATTCTTTCTTTCTATCTTTCTTTCTTTCTTTCTTTCCCACGTTCTTTCTTTCTTTCTTTCTTCTTTCTTTTTTCTTTCTTTCTTTCTTTCTTTCTTTCTTTCTTTCTTTCTTTCTTTCTTTTTTCTTTCTTTCTTTCTTTCTTTTTAATTTCTTTCTTTCTTTCTTTCTTTTTAATTTCTTTCTTTCTTTCTTTCTTTTTAATTTCTTTCTTTCCTACGTTCTTTCTTTCTTTCTTTCTTTCTTTTTTCTTTCTTTCTTTCTTTTTTATTTATTTATTTCTTTCCTACGTTCTTTCTTTCATTCTTTCTGTCTTCTTTCTTTATTTCCTTCTTTCTTTTTTTCTTTCTTTCTTTCTTTTTTCTTTCTTTCTTTCTTTCTTTCTTTCTTTTTAATTTCTTTCTTTCTTTCTTTTTTCCTATGTTCTTTCTTTCTTACTTTTCTTTCTTTCTTTCTTTTTTCTTTATTTCTTTCCTACGTTCTTATTTCTTTCTTTCTTTCTTTCTTTCTTTCTTTTTCTTTCTTTCTTTCTTTTTAATTTCTTTCTTCCTTTCTTTTTTTTTTATTTCTTTCTTTCTTTCTTTTTTCTTTCTTTCTTTCTTTATTTTAATTTCTTTCTTTCTTTTTTCTTTCTTTCTTTCTTTCTGTTTTCTTTCTTTCTTTCTTTATTTCTTATTAATTTCTTTCTTTCTTTCTTTTTTCTTTCTTTCTTTCTTTTTAATTTCTTTCTTTCTTTTTTCTTTCTTTCTTTCCTTCTTTCTTTTTTTCTTTCTTTCTTTCTTTTTTCTTTCTTTCTTTCTTTCTTTCTTTTTAATTTCTTTCTTTCTTTCTTTCTTTCTTTCTTTCTTTCTTTCCTACGTTCTTTGTTTCTTTCTTTTTTCTTTCTTTCTTTCTTACG
>JAVLUU010000715.1:17500-20000 GCA_032206185.1 Columba guinea
TACGTTCTTTCTTTTTTTCTTTCTTTTTTCTTTCTTTCTTTCTTTTTTCTTTCTTTCTTTTTTCTTTCTTTCTTTCTTTCTTTCTTTCTTTCTTTCTTTCTTTCTTTTTAATTTCTTTCTTTCTTTCTTTCTTTCTTTCCTACATTCTTTCTTTCTTTCTTTTTTCTTTCTTTCTTTCTTTCTTTCTTTCTTTTTTCTTTCTTTCTTTCTTTCTTTTTTCTTTCTTTCTTTCTTTATTTTAATTTCTTTCTTTCTTTTTTCTCTCTTTCTTTCTTTCTTTTTTCTTTCTTTCTTTCTTTATTTCTTTTTAATTTCTTTCTTTCTTTTTTCTTTCTTTCTTTCTTTCTTTTTAATTTCTTTCTTTCTTTCTTTCTATCTTTCTTTCTTTCTTTCTTTCCCACGTTCTTTCTTTCTTTCTTTCTTCTTTCTTTTTTCTTTCTTTCTTTCTTTCTTTCTTTCTTTCTTTCTTTCTTTCTTTCTTTCTTTTTTCTTTCTTTCTTTCTTTTTAATTTCTTTCTTTCTTTCTTTCTTTTTAATTTCTTTCTTTCTTTCTTTCTTTTTAATTTCTTTCTTTCCTACGTTCTTTCTTTCTTTCTTTCTTTCTTTTTTCTTTCTTTCTTTCTTTTTTCTTTCTTTCTTTCTTATCTACGTTCTTTATTTCTTTCCTTCTTCTTCTTTCTTTCTTTCTTTTTAATTTCTTTCTTTCTTTCTTTCTTTCTATCTTTGTTTCTTTCTTTCTTTCTTTCTTTCCTACGTTCTTTCTTTCTTTCTTTCTTTTTTCTTTCTTTATTTCTTTTTTCTTTCTTTCATTCTTTTTTCTTTCTTTCTTTCTTTCCTACGTTCGTTCTTTCTTTCTTTCTTTCTTTCTTTCTTTCTTTTTCTTTCTTTCTTTCTTTTTAATTTCTTTCTTCCTTTCTTTCTTTTTAGTTTCTTTCTTTCTTTCTTTTTTCTTTCTTTCTTTCTTTATTTTAATTTCTTTCTTTCTTTTTTCTTTCTTTCTTTCTTTCTTTTTTCATTCTTCCTTTCTTTATTTCTTATTAATTTCTTTCTTTCTTTTTTCTTTCTTTCTTTCTTTCTTTTTAATTTCTTTCTTTCTTTCTTTCTTTCTTTCTTTTTAATTTCTTTCTTTCTTTATTTCTTTCTTTCCTACGTTCTTTCTTTCTTTCTTTTTTATTTATTTATTTCTTTCTTTCTTTCCTACGTTCTTTCTTTCATTCTTTCTTTCTTCTTTCTTTATTTCCTTCTTTCTTTTTTTTCTTTCTTTCTTTCTTTTTCCTTTCTTTCTTTCTTTCTTTTTAATTTCTTTCTTTCTTTCTTTTTTCCTATGTTCTTTCTTTCTTACTTTTCTTTCTTTCTTTCTTTCTTTCTTTTTTCTTTCTTTCTTTCCTACGTTCTTATTTCTTTCTTTCTTTCTTCTTTTTTTTTCTTTCTTTCTTTTTAATTTCTTTCTTTCTTTTTTCTTTCTTTCTTTCTTTCTTTTTTGTTTCTTTCTTTCTTTCTTTCTTTCATTTTTCTTTCTTTCTTTCTTTCTTTTTAATTTCTTTCTTCCTTTCTTTCTTTCCTACGTTCTTTCTTTCTTTTTTCTTTCTTTCTTTCCTTTTTCTTTCTTTCTTTCTTTCTTTCTTTTTAATTTCTTTCTTTCTTTCTTTCTTTCTTTCCTTCTTTCTTTCTTTCTTATTTCTTTCTTTCTTTCTTTTTTCTTTCTTTCTTTCTTTCTTTCTTTCTTTCTTTCTTCCTTTCTTTTTTCTTTCTTTCTTTCTTGCTTTCTTTCTTTCTTTCTTTCTTTCTTTCTTTTTTCTTTCTTTCTTTCTTTCCTTCTTTCTTTCTTTCTTTCCTTTTTCTTTCTTTCTTACTTTCTTTCTTTTTTATTTCTTTCTTTCTTTCTTTCCTACGTTCTTTCTTTCTTTCTTTCTTTTTTATTTCTTTCTTTCTTTCTTTTTTCTTTCTTTCTTTCTTTTTAATTTCTTTCTTTCTTTTTTCTTTCTTTCTTTCTTTCCTTCTTTCTTTTTTTCTTTCTTTCTTTCTTTTTTCTTTCTTTCTTTCTTTCTTTCTTTCTTTCTTTCCTACGTTCTTTGTTTCTTTCTTTTTTCTTTCTTTATTTCTTTTTTCTTTCTTTCATTCTTTTTTCTTTCTTTCTTTCTTTCCTACGTTCGTTCTTTCTTTCTTTCTTTCTTTCTTTCTTTCTTTTTCTTTCTTTCTTTCTTTTTAATTTCTTTCTTCCTTTCTTTCTTTTTAGTTTCTTTCTTTCTTTCTTTTTTCTTTCTTTCTTTCTTTATTTTAATTTCTTTCTTTCTTTTTTCTTTCTTTCTTTCTTTCTTTTTTCATTCTTCCTTTCTTTATTTCTTATTAATTTCTTTCTTTCTTTTTTCTTTCTTTCTTTCTTTCTTTTTAATTTCTTTCTTTCTTTCTTTCTTTCTTTCTTTTTAATTTCTTTCTTTCTTTATTTCTTTCTTTCCTACGTTCTTTCTTTCTTTCTTTTTTATTTATTTATTTCTTTCTT
>JAVLUU010000715.1:25000-27500 GCA_032206185.1 Columba guinea
TCTTTCTTTCTTTCTTTCTTTTTTCTTTCTTTCTTTCTTTTAGTTACTTTCTTTCTTTCTTATCTACGTTCTTTATTTCTTTCCTTCTTCTTCTTTCTTTCTTTCTTTTTAATTTCTTTCTTTCTTTCTTTCTTTCTATCTTTGTTTCTTACTTTCTTTCTTTCTTTCTTTCCTACGTTCTTTCTTTCTTTCTTTCTTTTTTCTTTCTTTATTTCTTTTTTCTTTCTTTCATTCTTTTTTCTTTCTTTCTTTCTTTCCTACGTTCGTTCTTTCTTTCTTTCTTTCTTTCTTTCTTTCTTTTTCTTTCTTTCTTTCTTTTTAATTTCTTTCTTCCTTTCTTTCTTTTTAGTTTCTTTCTTTCTTTCTTTTTTCTTTCTTTCTTTCTTTATTTTAATTTCTTTCTTTCTTTTTTCTTTCTTTCTTTCTTTCTTTTTTCATTCTTCCTTTCTTTATTTCTTATTAATTTCTTTCTTTCTTTTTTCTTTCTTTCTTTCTTTCTTTTTAATTTCTTTCTTTCTTTCTTTCTTTCTTTCTTTTTAATTTCTTTCTTTCTTTATTTCTTTCTTTCCTACGTTCTTTCTTTCTTTCTTTTTTCTTTCTTTCTTTCTTTCTTTCTTTCCTACGTTCTTTCTTTCATTCTTTCTTTCTTCTTTCTTTATTTCCTTCTTTCTTTTTTTTCTTTCTTTCTTTCTTTTTCCTTTCTTTCTTTCTTTCTTTTTAATTTCTTTCTTTCTTTCTTTTTTCCTATGTTCTTTCTTTCTTACTTTTCTTTCTTTCTTTCTTTCTTTCTTTTTTCTTTCTTTCTTTCCTACGTTCTTATTTCTTTCTTTCTTTCTTCTTTTTTTTTCTTTCTTTCTTTTTAATTTCTTTCTTTCTTTTTTCTTTCTTTCTTTCTTTCTTTTTTGTTTCTTTCTTTCTTTCTTTCTTTCATTTTTCTTTCTTTCTTTCTTTCTTTTTAATTTCTTTCTTCCTTTCTTTCTTTCCTACGTTCTTTCTTTCTTTTTTCTTTCTTTCTTTCCTTTTTCTTTCTTTCTTTCTTTCTTTCTTTTTAATTTCTTTCTTTCTTTCTTTCTTTCTTTCTTTCCTTCTTTCTTTCTTTCTTATTTCTTTCTTTCTTTCTTTTTTCTTTCTTTCTTTCTTTCTTTCTTTCTTTCTTTCTTTCTTTCTTTTTTCTTTCTTTCTTTCTTTCTTGCTTTCTTTCTTTCTTTCTTTCTTTCTTTTTTCTTTCTTTCTTTCTTTCCTTCTTTCTTTCTTTCTTTCCTTTTTCTTTCTTTCTTACTTTCTTTCTTTTTTATTTCTTTCTTTCTTTCTTTCCTACGTTATTTCTTTCTTTCTTTCTTTTTTATTTCTTTCTTTCTTTCTTTTTTCTTTCTTTCTTTCTTTTTAATTTCTTTCTTTCTTTTTTCTTTTTTCTTTCTTTCCTTCTTTCTTTTTTTCTTTCTTTCTTTCTTTTTTCTTTCTTTCTTTCTTTCTTTCTTTCTTTCTTTCCTACGTTCTTTGTTTCTTTCTTTTTTCTTTCTTTCTTACGTTCTTTCTTTCTTTCTTTCTTCTTTCTTTCTTTCTTCCTTTCTTTCTTTCTTTTTTCTTTCTTTCTTTCCTACGTTCTTTCTTTCTTTCTTCTTTTTTTTCCTTTCTTTCTTTTTAATTTCTTTCTTTCTTTCTTTCTTTCTTTCTTTCTATCTTTCTTTCTTTCTTTCTTTCTTTCTTTCTTTCTTTCTTTTTTCTTTCTTTCTTTCTTTCTTTCTTTCTTTCTTTCTTTCTTTTTAATTACTTTCTTTCTTTCTTTCTTTCTTTCTTTCTTTTTTTCTTTCTTTCTTTTTTCTTTCTTTCTTTCTTTTAGTTACTTTCTTTCTTTTTTCTTTCTTTCTTTCTTTCTTTCTTTTTTCTTTCTTTCTTTCTTTCTTTCTTTTTTCTTTCTTTCTTTCTTTCTTTCTTTCTTTATTTCTTTTTAATTTCTTTCTTTCTTTCTTTCTTTCTTTCTTTCTTTTAGTTACTTTTTTCTTTTTTCTTTCTTTCTTTCTTTCTTTTTTCTTTCTTTCTTTCTTTCTTTCTCTCTTTTTAATTTCTTTCTTTCTTCTTACTTTCTTTCTTTCTTTCTTTCTTTCTTTCCTACGTTCTTTCTTTCTTTCTTTTTTTCTTTCTTTCTTTCTTTCCGTTTTCTTTCTTTCTTTCTGTCTTTCTTTCTTTTTAATTTCTTTCTTTCTTTCTTTCTTTCTATACTACGTTCTTTCTTTCTTTCTTTTTTCTTTCTTTCTTTTTCTTTTTTCTTTCTTTCTTTCTTTCTTTTTTCTTTCTTTCTTTCTTTTTAATTTCTTTCTTTCTTTCTTTCTTTCTATCTTTCTTTCTTTCTTTCTTTCCTACGTTCTTTCTTTCTTTCTTTCTTCTTTCTTTCTTTTTCTTTCTTTCTTTCTTTCTTTCTTTTTTCTTTCTTTCTTTCTTTCTTTATTGCTTTCTTTCTTTCTTTATTTCTTTCTTTCTTACGTTCTTCCTTTCTTTTTTC